>DWDT01001406.1:0-16033 GCA_018245595.1 Microceris scylla | reverse complement strand
CTAGAAATTCTAAATTAGAAAAATCCAATAGTACCCGACCCGGGATTTGAACCCAGGACCTCCCGATCGGAAGTCGCGCTTGCAACCACTCGATCAACGAGGAAGTTAACTACGAAAATTATCGCTATAATTTCTAAAACATTTAAAATAACTAATTTTCTTAGTTATAAACATCGACGATTTAGTATCTATAAAATTTAAAAGAATCCTATACATATTGATATAAATGTGCAAATTGCATAAAATATTTATAAACAAAGAAGTTACAACGACACATAAACGTTATTACCGTCGGAAAAGATCTGAGTTACTTAAAAGTTCCGCCTAAAGGCATATTACTTTATAATCTAAGATCCCGCCTTAGAACGTCCTTCACCGAGCTGGTTAATGGATGACAAGTATTTCATATCAAACTAAATAGGTATGTCAATAAATATATTGCAAATGGGTTGACTGAAGAATTTCAGTCCAGAATATGTTTAATTAACATATTCAAAATATTGTATTTTTATACATTTCAATGGTTTGTACAGTAGACAAATTCCAAACCAATCAAAAGTATGCCTATGGAATATAAAAATGTTAGGTTCACTATTATTTTCCTGTCACATGGACGAACTACCCATAGTCTCAATGCTGTGTCCTCTTCTATCGCATGGGATGGTTCGCGGGGACCTTTCTGTCGCACGTATTCACTCACAGCAATATTTCACTTTTTAAACTCAACAACCAGGATTCAGGACTGTTTTTTCGCAGACGACCCTATACCACCGTATTCGTAATGAAATAATCTTTATTTTGACTTGCTTTTAATTCATTAAACAGAGCAATGCATGTTACTAGTATCGATTCACCTGTTTGTACCTGAAAATAAAACGAGTAGATAGTCAACCTAACGTTTGCATATTCTATAGACTTCATATATTCCATTGATATGGAACTTGATTTAAATTGTTAATTAATCATATTCTGGACTGAAATTTTTCAGTCAACTTATTTGTAACATATTTATTTATTTAATGTTAAACACATATTATACAATTGCAGTAATTATACACGTGTATGCCATACATAATAATTGTGATCAATTAACTGTGACCTGGCTGTAATGAACAGATAATCAACTCGAACCAATGCAAACACATTACGATATCCAAGTTGCATAAATAAATACCTACGTACTGATTGTTTTTTTCGTAATGACACAGGGAAATGGCAGAGACGAGGTCGTTATAGTAATAACGAGATAAAGCAGACGTTTTATATACAATTTGTTCGAAAACTGTATTTTTGCGCGTATTGTCTATGCACATTTTTTATAAGTTTTGTTTATGGGCCTACCGTCACGTACTTTGTTAGGACGTAGGTTCTAAACGCATGTTTTTTCTTTCTGGTGCAAGTCATCTTATGTACAAGGCATTAATTAGAATAGGTAAATAATTACGCGTTTTGGCAAAAAGGAGAATTATACTAACTATTTATGACTAACTTAATATTATGACTGTAAACCCTGAAGAGGTAGGTCGATGACTGTAGCACACTTCCATGTTGCATCCGTTATGTTTACGCTCCACTATGGAATAGGTAATGAGGTGGGATTGTGTACTACCGTTTTCATAACAAAATTCAGAGTTTATGACTTAAGACAATATTGTCCGTATATTGTCTGTCGTTTATTTACAACCTTCAAAGTTGTAAATTTGTCTTTTCATGTAGGTCTAGACAATGTCAATAAAATGCATCTTTTTTAGCATTTGTTCGAGACTGATTTGTAGCAGAAGATGAATACTTAGTTTAAACAAAGGTCTTAAAAAGTGTATTGTTGTAACAATATATTCTGTAGACTTTATCAATAATTCGTTAGGACACGTGTCCAGAAGATTAAGACCAGTTTTAACTATAACATGAATACTTATAAAAGAAAAACAAGGTAGAGATTACAAGCAGCCAGAGTATTTACAAAGAAAAAAAAAATTTTGTTTCTTTAGTCGTTGCAATATGAACAGCGCATAAAATTAATAGACACCACAAATGAAACACTTGGATTAACTTAATTGGTAGTTTGCCTGAACATACCGAATAGCATTCTTATTGTCAGTTACATTATATTTTGTTTTAAATAAAACAATCCACACTTGGCCAGCGTGGCGGACTATGGCCTTAACCCTTTCAATGTGAGAGAAGACCCATATACCAACAGTGGAATGATAAATGGGTCGATTATTATTTATTATTATTTTATAAAATATATGAAACAATATACGCAACGTGGCTGGCAGCGGTTGGATGCGACAAGCTGAAGATCAAGCTCAGTGGTGTGCTATTGGAGAGGCCTACGTTCAGCAGTCGACAGAAATAGGCTGATGATGATGATGATATTATTAACACATACCTGGAGTAAAGGTAATGGCGACGTGTGTGTTGGTGCCTTTCTTCAGACGGCATGGCGACCGGTTACACGGAGTCAGCTTGACATTCTCGTTCAAATTTTCGAACGAATGACCTGTAACATAAATTATATATAATTATATATTGCAATATACAACATCGATCATATACGAGTACCTATATGGAAGAAATAAGATGATGTAGGTAACAAGATGTAACAGAATTGCACGAGCCAGTGTTCAGTGGTAGTATGAAGTCTTGAGGGTGTTAGAATTTTGTTATTAAATCGCAACTATATTTTTGCCAATATTTCTTTATGTTAATAAAAGTAGCGCCTGTAGTCCTCGAAGGGGTAGGCAGAGTAGTGTACCTAGTACAGTCCCACGTTTCACCAGTTACGTTTACGTCCCATAGATTAGGTGGTGAGCCTATTATGCCATACACCGGGCACAGATCTAGAGTCACTACTAGAAATTCTAAATAAAAAAAATCTAATAGTACCCGACACGGGATTTGAACCCAGGACCTCCCGATCGGCAGTCGTCCTTACAATCACTCGACCAACGAGGCAGTCAACTTTAAGTTGGTTTTATGCATATTTGCATTTGGTTCCATGATTACATTTGTATGACTGATTATGATTAAATATACACTTTACATACAAGTATTTACATATGTGTGTATGCAAGTACAATATGAGTATGCACATATACACATAAAAGTATGTTGGTATGTGCATATGTGCATACTCATATGGTAGCTGTATTTATACTGTATGCTTTATAGCTAGAATGCCAAACAAATGATATTTCAACAAAGTGTTACTACTCAATAAGTGTTCGTATCTTTAAAATATTTGCACAGTGGATGCTATTAGTAAATTTAAATAATACCTTATTCAGTTGGTTTTGGATAAGCGACGGCGTGTGGCAAATTAATGACTATTAATTTGTAGTGCCTACAGAAAGTCGGAAAGTAGTAAACAGTTCGAAGATGCGTATTAAATCAAGAGTTCATAGTCGCAATTGCCTCCCGCCTGGCCCCCATAAGATGTCTACATAGGTACCAAAGCATTTTCAGTAAATTGAAAGTTCAAAGTGAAACCACTCATAACATAAGGAAAGAAAACGTCATCATCATAACACCGTGCCTGTATTTCCCGAAGGGGTAGGAACAGTAGTGTAGTACACTCCCACGATTTACTCCTTGCATTAAACGAGTACGGCCCACTATGGAATAGATGATGAGCGTTTAGCCATACACCAGGAACAAACCAGACAAATGATAATAGACAACAATAAAGTAGTAATAATGCCACCTTGAGGCACGCCAATTTGACATTGGACCAATCAGAAATAGTGTCGTTGTTGCGAACATAATCAGAACGTCCGTGAAGATAGAGAGTGAATTTAAGAGAATATAAGCGATATGGAGATGATGGCGAGCTAACGAGGTCAGATGGAATAGCCATTGAGAAAACAATTAGCTGTGTAGTGAAATTAATGTTACTATTTATATAGTAAGTAGTATTAACCGTAGATTAGAGGTAATATTAGCAAAGATACTTGTTACTCAATGATCTCTACGTACCCCGCGGAAACCGGGTCTAATGGTATAAAAAATATTCAAGGCAATTTCAGCTCCGCTCAACATACAGGTAAAGTGGTGGCATGACATCAAAAAAAACAAAGACATTCAAGTCTTGACCTATAGGTTTTATGAGCGAGTCATTTTAGCATACTGTCGATAACGCAACTTATAATTATAGGAATTATGAGCTATAAAGTGTATCGCAAAATGTTGTTTAAATGCGTTTATGACAAACCGTTACTGTCCTTATACGTCGACATTCAAACGAGTATATTTACCTGTTATGTAAGTCAATGTAGTGTCATACATAAGGTATATTGATTTGCACAAGTGAATTTTACGTCATATTATGTTTATACTTTATATTATTGAGATCATTTATTTATAGCCACGTTCACTTCATAAAGACAGATATCGCGTGACGACGTAACGATAAAATAATACGAACCGTCATAAGATATTTGTCAATTCAAAGAGTAAGATCTATAAATAAACATTTTTAGCTGCGTGTGTATTTCAAATAAGACTCATTTCAATAATTTTTGGAATTTTCGCCATGATGTCATTTCCTGTGGCACCGTGACAAAAAACAGTATGACAATGATTATTACAAAAAATTATAAGGAAAAAATCAGTATTAATATTCCATTACTGTTCTTTTTATATTTTTCACGTCACAATACATTTATGCTGTATAAATATATGTATATACGTTGGCAACATTGGGTCGATCTGTGGCCGGTAATAAAACAACCTCAAGATCTGTTAAAATGGCGCCGTTTTATAAAATAATCCATAGTCTAGTTGCGATATCATAACATGTTCAATTTCAAATCAATGAAGTTGACAAAGGGCTGAGGAATGGTGTATATAGATTTTTTTAAAACATTATCATGTAGGGATTATTTTTAAAACACGCCTTTACATTACCAAATACGTATCTCATCAACACTTATTACAATTAATAGTATTTGATAAATCTTTAATTAGACACTAAAATCGGGCTCAGATCAAGGCTTAAAAAAACACATACGAGTGGGTAAGGTTTTCAATGTGTACCTATTTATTAAATCCCTTTCTCCAAAATGATCTTTATTAACTGAGGTTGAATATTTGGGTAGGAATATTACCAGAACTTGATTAAGATTTACATGACGTTTTGGTATAATAGACATCCTACAACTAACTTCCAGTCTCCATAATTCCTGGACACAATAAAGTTCAAATGATAGGAGCGGACCGAGAACTAGATGAACCGGATGTTGAGGAATAAATTATTTCAGTCTAATAAAAAAATTGAAAAGCGTTTTTGAATTTATAAATCGAGCGCGGGTAAACTACGAGTATGTGAAAACCATTCTAGAAGGGCACCATTTTTAATTATCTATTCACGTCAAGATTCCTCAGTTTGATTATAGAACACCTACCTATACGTGGAGCAATAAAGTGCAGATAATTATTGTTATGCTTACGCACAACTTGTTCGTTGAAGAACAATTAAAATCACTTATTCGTCAACGTTTGAAGTCATCATTAATATTATTACACCGTCACGCCATGTAACAATGCGCGCGGAAAAATCGAAAAAAAAGAAAACCGAGAGCCAACTATGTATTATCTTTTGTCCCTACACGTACAGCTGCTTTCGGAGACTTTCTGATTCCCACATTATCAATATCCAATATATTATTTTGTCAAGATTGATGAGTATTGGTCTTCCACGGTCAACCATCCCTCAATATTCGCATTGCATTGTAAATATGTTTTGTTATTGTTTCTACATATCCGAAAAAAAATTAATAGAATACGTAAAAAACGTAACTTCACGCCTATAATCCCCGAAGAGGTAGGCACAGGAATGCAGAACACTCCCACGTTTCACCAGTTACATTAAGTCCCATGGAATAGGTGGTGAGCCTATACACCGGGCACATGTACAGACTCCGAACCACTACTAGAAAATCTAAATTAGAAAATTTTTGTAGTTTTCGACCCGGGAATCGAACCCGGGACCTCCCGATCGGCAGTCGATCGGCAGTCGCACATGCAACCAACACGACCATCGAGGCAGTCAATACACTGGCAGAATGACTGGTACACATAATACGTTTTTAAGATATAACAACATAAAATATATGAAAACTTACCACACTATTCTCTTACGAATTCAAATTAAATTCTAATTACGTCACTACATCAGCGTAAAATATCACAGCCGTTAGTTTCACTAATAAACTTATATTGAGCAATAACATTGTCGTGTGCGGGAACCCTTAGCCGTACCCAGCGATGACTCAGCCCACCCTACGCCATTAAATACCAGTCACAGGTATATCGATCGTCTATTACCTATGTATATGGGTACTGCTGTGAAACATGCGAGAGCCTTGAGCTCACTTAGGGTTTTCGTATCCTACTCTCAGACACCAAAAGAGTTTTTAGGACTTTTCCTACAACGATTAGTATTTGAATTTCGCACAAATATTTCACGAGTAATGATTTGTAAAGTAAATGTACGAAAATACATAATAAATAAAAATAATGTTAAATTTTGTCACGAATTTTTTACTTATAAACATCCTTTAATACGCCGTATAATATATTGGCAACACTGGACAAACAAGTTCTCTAAGTCCCACGTATCTATAAGTACACGTATCATTTTTAGCAGCAAATTAATTACTTGATGTATCATAATTTATATTCTAAATTAAATTAAAAAATATCAATTCCAATCAAATAAATTCGAACATTGTAAATTTAAATTTCGATAATGAAATCACGATAATCTGTTGATTTTAAATCTTAGACATTCTACAGACAATATTAGCAATGTTATAAGATTACATTATTGTAATCCTATACAATCTTAATGCCTACTAATATTTTACAGGAATAAATAGCCACCAATAAAGCTTTAATCTCAAAAAGGCACTTCAAGTCAACGGGCAACATTTAAACAAGTTGTGTTTAAATTGTCAGTGATACATCTGACTCCATATTTACGTAGTATATAAAACATATTGGTGTACCAAATTATGACATCATAATCGACCATGTTATATTCCACTGTTAGGGTCTAGTACGCCAAACTGGCCAAACGCGAGTTGCCAAACTTCATACGCTTCAAAGAGGTACGTACGATATACAATAGTATCTAATTAGGGTAGAAATCTACGGTGCGTAAATTTCCACGTGATATTTTTTATCGACCGCTGGATTAAATGACATTGTCTTTAAAACGCACAACATTTTGTAATTGTAAATCAGAGGCTCAAACCTGCATTTGAAGCCAATACCGTGGAGTGGAAGGAACAACACCCACAAAAAAAATGTACGAGTAAATATCTATTATGTTTCGTTACGTCATTTGGTATCTATCTGAAACGTACGATACACGAAGTCGCGTGATTTCCTGAACGAAGTTTGACCGCATTGCGACACGACCGGTCCACTCGTCACGATTCTAGCCCTTTTTTCCCTTCGTTTACCGTATTAATCAAATATGTTTCCTCCACAGAATTTATTCAAATGTTTCTGAATATTATTAACGGTAATTACAACATTGTTTGGTAATAAACACCCTAAGATTGAGAACTTTTAATACTGACATTAAGTCGTGAGTTACAAATGACTTAAAACGACAATTTTCTTATAAGGTATTAAATAATAAGAGTTATAATAAAATGGAAAGAAAGCACGCTTATACGAACACATGTCCGCAAAGGTGTGCATGTACCTCGCCTAAAATATGATATTGGTGTGCTTAGGAAATTTGCAAACATTTTTCCTATCAGCATCATTTTGGAATTTTATAAAACGTTTGTCCCACGGCAACAGCCGTTACCAATAATATATGAATAAGGAAAAGGAACGTTTTGCGACATTTATACTTTCGTTAAAAATTCAGTATATATCCTTGTACATACATACATATGTACAGTCACCTTATACATAATATATTCTTCGCACACAATCCCAACAGTAAAATAAAATCGGATTTTCTCATTCTACTATTTTACTTATTGGAGCAGAACATGTGTAATACGTTTTTATTGAATACATTATTTTGGAGTCTACCCACCCAGCCGCATTGCGTCGTCCTGTCTGCAGTCATTTCGGCTCTTACTCGCCTCGAATCTAATACACTCATTACCATATTATTCTCAGACGTCCTCGACTTGAATACTTTTCGGTTCAAAATGTACGAAGCGTTCTTCTACCTTCCAAACTTCCTTTATTTGAGAAGCCGGATAATTACCCATTTCAACGCCATCTGTTTTGTAACTCGACTGACTGATTTCCGGGGTCTTGTCAGGTGACTGCTTGCGACGTATTAAGTCGGTGATGGTTTGCTAATTCAATGGATTTAACTATTTTGCACTTTAAAAGTAATTAAAAGAGCGGTTTCACGATATGCGGCAAAGTAATCCACGTGGGGTAACTTGTTATAAAATAAAATTATTGACAATGTAGAAGGCGAATTCTATTCAAAGGAGATACAAAGGTGTGTGGCCAACGGAGACCACGACATATCATGTTATTTATTTGTTCTTACTATTGTTATGAAGTAAAATTATAATTTAACTGTGTGAGTCCTATTTTGTATGTATGGTTAAATGTTATGTGAAGAAGGAGCAGGAACAACTGCCATTACAATTGTTTTTATTAACTGAATGATATAATCTCAATACGATTAAGTACCTTTGATATTCGTTAATGCTTAAATCTATAAAACGATTTTGGGTTAATCTCATATTTACAAAAAAAATGTTAAAAATAATTAGTAATAATATTCACACCATCCATTCGCTCTGAGTGAAAAATAATATGTAATAAAGTCTATAATACTAATACTTACATTTTGACATTATGGCGGGGAAAGGCAGATCAACGTTGAACCTTAAAACAAACCATTGGAATATAAGAAAATAATTTACGTACTCTTACAAATTAACACAACATCAATAAAAAACAACACTATACATGAAGTTATTCAAAACGCAGAGAACAATACCATTCTGCGGTACCTTAGCAACTGATAACAATGTGTACGGGTTTATTGTGTAATTACTATCGTTAGGTCCAGGTCACAGCAAACATAACACAATGATAACTAACGCTTCATAGAACAAATATATTTACATAGAATATTATTAACTGTGTATAGACACATGCTTAGTTATGTCAGCATAGAACGACGAACTACACAGTAAACAATTATAGGAAAAAAAAAATATAAAAACAAACAATTAGTCACGGTAAATGAAAATGGAAAAGAGTAGGATACAAAATTATCGTAAACAAAATGAAAAAATAAATACATAATTTCTTTTAATCGACATTTTAATTTTGCTAATCGTTATTTAATCGTAATTTTTTTGGCCAAATTGTTATTTTATAATGCGCATTTTCCGACTTTTATTGCATACGTCGAAAGGTATAAATTCAGGTATTTTACGTACCACGAACCGTGTGACCGTCAGCGCGGGTCGTGCACAAATAAATCGCGTTATATTATATCTACAAGCATATATGTACATGTCATGAACATACCCAAATATTCAGTGAATATAATACGGCAGCTAACATTGAAACTGCGAAACAAACGCTACATAAATGTTAAACATTATATCCACTGGATACGATCTATATAATCCACGTATCCGGTGAGACACGTAGAATGGTTTGATACATGTAATTATGTATAACCAATAATCACGCCTCTGACGAACCATCATTAATACTTTTATGCTCTAGAAAAGTCATACGAGTATTACCTTGGTCAATTCCTACCTAGATCAAATATATGTATGGTTAAGCAGTTTGTTATGCATAGACATAAACAACAACTTTGATGTAAACATTTAAATGTATGTACCTACATATATACATCAGCTGTGTCATTACCATACGAGTAACATTGGTTCTGCCAGGTATAAGCTCAGATAGCTGTATAGAGTTATCCCAAGATGTTTATTGTTCTGTGTGATACTTGTAATGTCCCTGCCTTCATCTGTCTACTACACTTAACTAACTAACCCACATAATGTATCACAAAGTGGCTGGCAGTGGTTGGATGCGAAGAGCTGAAGATCGAGCTCAGTGTCGTGATATTGGAGAGGCCTATGTCCAGCAGTGGACGGGAGTAGGTTGATAATGAATGAACTAACCCACAACAATCCACACATAGAAGCTTAGCAAGAACGATGTTGTATCGATTAAAGTTTCCTAACGTAAATCAAAATTGCATTAAACTCCCACAACGGCGCCATAGAAATGAATATCTTCAGCTATTTCTTTTATACAAATACAGTGTATAGTGAAAACAAAATGACCGTGTCATAAGTTCAAACACAATTACGAAACATTACAGTATTTAATAGTAAATTTCTATTTATAGTGCGGGACTGTGTTCAGTTGAATGGGTTGCGTGCTGTAAAGTCCAGTCATTCAGCTCTCATATCATATTACTCGCGAGGGATAAGTAATGGCGCCTTTAATTTCACGGTGTTTACGATACATTATGTGAGAACTTTAAACAGTCACTGAACTTAAGAGTTCCCGGTTTTATACGTGCATATTAGTGTATAAGCTACTTTTTACTTTTACTATTATATGTCTCGTGAGTGTTCATACACACGTTTACATATGTACCGGCTTCACTCACGTATGTTTTTTGGGATGGCCCGGCTTTTTAATGTTAAAAATATGGTACTGGACTAGTGTGTTGAGTGATCACTGCATTAATTAGAAGTCTGCATCCAATCTTGATTACTGGTAAAATTAATTGTACTTCAGTTCTAACATACATGTTACTATATTTATAGTATGTTGCAATCCCTCATGTCTTCCTGACACTTCTGCCAAGCCACAAAGCACATCAAAATTAATATTTTGCAGTGGACATAATGACAAAAAATTATAAAATGATTGGTTCAGTAATTAGCTATTCTGACGCTCAGCCGCGTGCGGGGCGTTCGATTCCCAGGACAAACATTTGTGTCATGACATGGCTGTTTATTTTTGTTACATAAGGATTACTGCTTAGCGTCAAAACTTGCCGCATCTGTCCTTACATGTAGACATAGGATTATACAATTCGACATAGGACAATATACATTTACATGTAGACACAGGACATTTCAATACACATTTACATATGTACACCATTGACCAAGCTAATGGCGTCCTTGCTCATTAGTCATAATGTTTTCGATAAAAAGGTAAGATAACGTATAAAAGAGGGGTGCGTAATTACAGCAAAAATGAACTTAGAGGTTCAAAAGTTGGGGGTGGAAATTCACTGAAAAGAGAAGCAAACACTCCCATTCAAGTGTCAAACGATAGGGTGGCTTTTACGACGAAGTGTACGTAATTACTAAGCCATTTAGGATCTAGCGCGATGAAAACTAGCGTTTTGAATATTTAATATGCCTGTTATCAAATGGTTTTTGTATCGATTACAAATTTTCTTGAGTGCTTTGCAATGATTTTGGATATAAAGACTACATATATATTCTTGTATATATGTATATGTTCTGGTACATTGCTACAAATCCACAACAGTATCTAGGTGTAAACAATTTATGGTAGTTATTAGACCAGTTACAGAAATAACTATGTATTAGATAATACACACAAATAGCTTTCTTACCGTAAGTAATCGGATATGTAAAAACTATTGTGAATCACATATTATTGAATTTCGGTTTCGCGAAATATCTAATAATAGAAAACATCGTGAGAGAAGAAATAATTTTGCTGTTGCGTGGCGCGTTGTACGACAGTTGACAGCTGGAGCTAACGAAACTGTCTATGATTTTCTGTTCATCTCAATACTTTAAGCTCTATGTACTTCTGTAATATGACAAGAACCATTGACAACACGCTTAAGGGAGGTAAAATAAACAGGAACGTAAAAAAAATAGTTAACAACGCTATGGATGCTTCATAGATGAATGTTCTAATTAATAAATTAGACACAACTAAAATGTTACATAAGAGGGTATAAATAAATTATTAAAAATTGATGAAATCACGCTAATCATTTGAGTAAATGTGACTAATACTTCAAAAAGTTTTAAAGCTATTATTACGCGAACGAAAAGACAATATATTTGTTCATTAGAAGTTAATAAAAGTTAACGTATATACCTTGAAAATAAAAGTTTATGTAACCCTTTATAATAACATTACAATAACTTTTATTTGCAAGGTCTAAGTATCCAGGAATGGCGTAGTTCTACATCTCATTAATTTTACGTATAGCTAATATTGATTGAAAATTACTAATACGTAAGAATGTGTACCTTCATCTATTCCTAGTTACATGCATAGAAAATTATAAAACTTACCTGCCTTAATAACAACGAGGTGATATTTGCTGATGTTAAAGGAAATTTATGCACTGTTAGATACATAAGTATATTGCAATAAAGTGTACAATTATCTTAATAAAACGCCGACACTGTTCAAATCGCGAATCAATACAGAGTAAAAACGAATTCAACTATAACATAATTGTGTTACTTCATTTTCTATTATTTACACAGTGAAGTTATTTGACGCCAGCACAGCTTCAGTTCCAAATACATGCGACAAGAATGTGTATAGATTTCATTTGTAAAGATTTTACATGGATTACAGTTAGAACACGGGTAAAATAATTAATACATTTGGGCTATATTTGGCACCACCACAGTGCGTACTACGGTAGTGGCGACACACGTTCCGGACCCTACATTTTCACCCCTAAATATATGTTGTACGCACGCGCGAGCCTTGGTCATGCCATCGGCCATCCCCTTCTAACTCCTCAATGTCGAAAAGAGTAAAACGTTTCAGGGTATGTCATGCGCAGTGTTATTGATGAAAATACGGTTTTGAATTGGAACTTCTTGAGCTACTTTTTAAAAATAGATTCAGTCTGGGCAAGGGCAGTCTGATTTTTAACCTAGTGTCTAGGTCGCTCTACATGGACGCAACATATTTATAATATTCTTAGATTTATATCGTGACATAGTGTTCATCCTTATTATGTTACACGTTTTTATTTGCAACTGGCAATATATGTAGTGTTAGTACTGGAGCATGTGTGGCTTAAACGCAGGTATACATATGTATAGGTATATCTGTTAGTATTTTCAGGACACTTCGAATCTGCCTAATGAAACAAGGAACTTAAAAAAACATACCTGCGAATTTAAAATTACTTGTAAATCAACATGTAATTAAATTAATAAAACTTAAAAAGTAAAAATTTTAATACTTTCAAAAAATTAAATACAGTAATATCGAAACTAAAATTATCATAAAAAAAGTGTATACGTTAAAACAGAGCTAAAACTTTCTACATGGCCACACATTTACTTAGGCCTGGGATATCAGACGATTTGTAATGAGGAGGGTCTGGCTGCGGCCCCACTCTAGTTCGCAGGACTCTCATCAAATGTTGGCATCTTCCAAATTCAGGTCTCTGATGTAGTCCGCTGTCTTTCATACGCCAACCGTAGCTGAAATTACTACATTCTGGAAAATAATATTTTTTCTCCGGCCACTCTTTTGCTCGTTTCATTATATACTGTTCTCTACCAAAATCTGGCTTTGACTTGTATATCACTTCCGTTATTTTTGGATCAACTGGTCGCATGACAGGATCGATGGATAGATCAGAATCTGGCCTGCTTAATTTCGGATCGATTTTTGGATCGCCCAAGCCGACATCTACAATGGAGTGCCCATGCCGCAGTTCTTTTATACCGGGTATGGATTTACCATCCCGTAAGGGCTTCTTTCTACGATTGTAACCAGCGACAATGTGGTCTCTGTTTATCGTTGCCATACCACCTACCATGTTGTGCGCTATGACGTCGTCCTCGAAGTAATGTGTCGGCTCTCTAGTGAGAGTCGCCGCCTGCTGTATCTGTTCATTGTGTTTGTGAATCCAATTGAGACGAAGTCGATTTTCTTTCTCATAATTCTCGATTAGAAATTTTATTATAGCGGGGTTTGTGATATCTAGTAAGGGCATCTTTAATATGAATGTAAAACGAAACAATGTGTGACTTACTCTGGTATTACAGTTGACAGATTTTGAAGGAGAACTGTCATAAAAATCAATTTGAAATGTCACTGCACTCGTTTTATTTCTGGTTTGGCCAATTACAAAATGTCGTAGATACGACAGTGCGACGGTTGCCACGTCCGAGAGACCCGCAATACTGGTATTTTTAGTCAAGCGACATCTTTGTGGCTTGTTTTTATGTTCTGTATAAATTACCGACTTACTTTTGATACTATGTTAGTTTAAATTGTCTGTTGATTCATACATAGATATGATTTTTAACACTGTTTAGTGCGTTTCTCTTCAATAAAAAACGAAAAAGTTTGTAATACCTACTTCAAAATATTTATCATAGCTTTAAAATATATATTATATGTTACTGTAAAAGTGAAATACAGTACAGATTGTTTCCTTAGAAGAGTCTTACGGAATAACAAGAGAATCAGATCAGGTAACTAACCTTAGGTATATGGAAAGTCAGTCTTATCTAAGATATCAAGGTTTATGATCTGTGTTGACCATTTAACTCGAATATACACCTCTTTATACGTGAATATCAGTTCATTACATCTCACTGTTTTGATTTTATCGCTGAAGTCCTCATAAACACATGTAAGTACCTACATACATATATCTTAAGTAAATCTAGATATAGACGTGAGTTAAGACACAACTGTAATGATCTTGAGAGGTTTTTAAATAAACACTTATGTACCTAAATATTATATTTACCCATTCAAAAACAAGTCCTTCTGCCAGGTGGTCCGACGACCTGTAGACGAAGGGCGGGAAGCTGCTGGATTCGGAAGGCCCAGGATTGGAAGGAGTGGCGCCGATTAAGGGAGGCCCTACTCGTATATACAGCAGTGGACATACAAAGGCTCATGATGATGGTTCAAACCAACATGTACGCTGACTAATAATTACGTTAAATAAAGTTCAGAGTAGCATCTCCATGGACATGTTTAGAGAAACGTTAAATCAAACTCTATCGAGAAGTAGGCAATTATTATTAAAACAGTATATATTTCAGTGTAGAGTGTGAATACCGGTTGTGTCTATTATTAATACTTATCCCAGTCCTCACTAACAGCAATGCGTTTGTAACTAACTACCAATAGGACCACTGGTGAAGTGAAAAAACTCAAATTGCATCCATTACGAATATTACACATCACTGGCTGATTTGATACTAAAACCTTTTTCGTGTCGGTGTCATAATTTGACAGAATATTTAAATATGGAATACGAAAAGATAAAACAAGAGAATTAATAAGGCAATTGAAGAACATGGACTTTTTTCTCGGTCATCAAAATATATTTTCGAGAATAGAAATTTACTAAGTAATGTATATATATATATATATATATATATCTATTATAAATATTAATAAAATAGTTACTCATTGCTACTTACGTAAAACATTACTCCAATAGTTCTTTTACTAAAGCTGATAAGGATAATATTTATGAGGTAAAATCTACCTGATTACTTGTTGTAACAATAGATGGCGCTAGCGTCGTGAGAGCTTCCGCTTTGTTGATATTTCATCACCAAACTTAAGGAACTACGAGTACATCCACTTAATTATCCGATGCGCTTTCTAATACTTTGAATTCCATATTCAAATTTTAATGATGTCCGATGATATCCGATGCGCTTTCTAATACTTTGAATTCCATATTCAAATTTTAATGATGTCATTCTTCTCCCTGAATTCAAATCCATAGAATGGAGAGCACGCAAAGGTCCCATATTGACCCCATTGGTCCCATGACCTCCAGTAACCAGGATATACACAGTGGCTGGCAGTGGTTGGGGACGAACAGCTGACGTTAGAGCTAGATGCGTCCTATGTATAATAGTGAAGCAGAACAGGCTAATGATTATATCTGTGTATACAATGAAACTATAAACTGAATAATTGCAACATATTTTTATTGTTACTACCTGACGCAACGCACTTGCTGACCCCTGGGTTGCAGGTG
>DWDT01001405.1:0-16035 GCA_018245595.1 Microceris scylla | reverse complement strand
GCATATCATATATACATATCATATATACATATCATATATACATATCATATATACATATCATATATACATATCATATAATACATATCATATATACATATCATATAATACATATATGACACAAAATCATTTGTATAAATTGTATAAATTGCTAAACTCTAGAGAGCGTTGGGAGATGAAAATAATATTATAATATACGACAGACGCGTACTCCTATAGTGGGTTTCAATATGTCCGTACATTTATTAACATCGACTTGTTGGCATCGTTCCATGAATTAACAAGTCTAACCTACGCTGCCTACCGCAAACGGGAAAGCCAAAAAGATTTAATAGCATGGAAAAAATCCTACTATTAACTTTTGTTGATGGAAAGGGACTAAGTTGGGCACTGGTTAATAAGATACTCATAAGTCTCCGAAATCCATCTGCGTATATGTATAGAATAATAAATATCAGAGAAGCACATTGGACTTGTTGAGATAAAAATAGTTGACACTCATTCTCTGTCTACTCCGTAAAAGAATTGATGTGAAAATGCATGAACAGAAACATTTAACAGAACACAACAGCACACACGATGACACGGTATTAATGTTATAAGTATTTCCTTGCAATTTACTCACTAAGAATTATCGATGTTGAGTAGTTCAGTCACAAAAACGATTTAACACAATATTATCAAACTGCATTATTCGTTTCTCATGCGTTGGTATAACAAGTTCTCCTCTCCCGTGCCCAATCATTGATGGTTGAGGGGCGATTTATCATGTTTTGGCAGCTACAGTTCATATAACAATCATGAAGCATACGCAATACCAAAATACGATTTCGTTAAGTATTATTTGATTATTCTTGTATATTTTGAATATAATTTCGTTGCATAATACATTGTAATCCTTCTGTTTATTGCGTAGTTGTTTGCGATGTGCCAAATCTTAATAATCTCTAGAGTCATGTACATTCGTACACATAATCAGAATCTTGGCAATTTAGTGATAAAAATATATTGATTTATCGTTAGGTGTGTTATATGAAAGGAGACCAAGAAAAGCGCAAAGAGGGTTATCCTTCTAATCCGGCAAAGCATTGGTCACTCGGGTGTTGCAAATATCCATAGAAGACGGAGACCACTTACCAGCACGTGGCCCGGCCAATCTGGACATTTGCTAGGCTAAATATAAAAAAAACATTAACAGCCGAAGACCTTACCTACAATCCATCCAAATATGGCTGTAGAATTAGACGGCATTTATTACATGTTTGCTTACGTCACAAACGAGTTAAAATACGAACTTTAGAAGACCCGTCGAAAAACTTGGTCGATCTTCCCTTTCTATTGATTTTTGTTTATTTCTTATTACAAGCTTGATTTATTAAAATATTTTATTATTACCAAATTATAATATTGATAAATGGAGATAGCCCCAATATGTCGTCTCAAAAATCGTTAACAGTTTGTTACGGTATTTTGTATGTCCCGGCCATTTTCTTTTGTTTTTCTTTAAATAAGTTCCTTGCAGTAGATGTTGCCTGGAAAAGATCGCTCTTTAAGCGATAACAGCGCCTTTTTTTCTTACCGAATTTTGTTACTATTGCAGTTTGCATTTTCTTTTATGTGGTATGCAATAAAGTGTTCCAAGTATTCATAATTTTCTCTCAGCTTCTGCGGTTAAGTAGACCACTAACATACTTTTTTAAACATATAGACATATAGTTCCTTATAATACGTTTTATAAATAAGTCTTATTATATGATTTACACACAATCGTTTTTGTTTCTTTTTGCTTGTTGTTTAGTTTAACACTGACTGCCTCGTTGGTCGAGCAATTACAAGCGTGAGTCGGTGACCGTGAGGGGCCGTGATCGGGAGGTACTGGGTTCAAATTCAGGGTCGGGTAGGTACTACTGAATTTTTCTTATTTAGAATTTATTGTGGTGATTCGAAGTCTGAATCTATGCCCGGTGCAAGACAATAGGTTCACCACCTATTCCATGGGATGTAAATGTAACTGGTGAAATGTCGGAGTTGTATCAGACTCCCGTGTCTACCTCCTCGGGTATTACAGGCGTGATATTACGTTAGTGTAATACTTACAATGAACTTTGACTATCAGCACGATTAACAGGTGGAAAATACTACAAATAAACATGTCCACCAGTTGCAAACTCTTGAAACAAAAACCAATTTTTATTCTTCTTGATTGGTACTCGTAGCTATAATTGGCAATGTGACTTTATTATAAGCTAGATTTTAAATCTAAGTGACTTAGACGTTCATTCAAAGTATATATTTGAATAAGTAGTGTGTGTTATATAAAAAAATACTTAAGCAAACACTAACATTGAATTCACAGTTAACTTCATGAGAATTTATTTTGTAAACTGTCAATATTATTTCATTGTCCATTTTCTAATTATTCTATTTTATATAAATATTATTATACTGTATTTCCTTAGGTGTATTAATGAATCACTGAGTATCCATACATCTGTTATTATTTCATTAAACAAACGCGAAGTACACACCGCCATATAATTATTAGAGAAAGCAAATTTCTAATTAACGTTAAGATTTAAAATACAATGCTATTTTCGTAACATTTAAGGGAGTACTCATTTATTGTTATAACATACGGGTAGGCAGAGAACGGCGGGTGCCAAATATCTATTTGCTTACGAAGTTGCCGTGCTAATTACTAAAATATTTTATGTGAAATATGTTCGAACGTAAAACATTTAATTTGAACGCCTATTAATATGAGCCACCTTTTAACATGTCAGTTAGAAGTATCCGAAAACTGCCAGCATGTATGGAGAGTGATGAAGGAGCACGGCAGGTCTGCAAGGATATATATATTCGGTTCTCTATACTCTCTGCCTACCCCTTGAGGGACCTGGTGCAAAGATACGTATGTATGTAACCATTTAAATTATATTTCTACTCAAACGTAATGTCTAATGAATCTCCTTTGGTTAAGCGCAATAAATCTACATATAATCTTCTAACAAGGAGTGATAGTATTAAAAACAATAGCATAGGACGGTCTATCCATTGTAAACGAAATAGTGTGATAATGAATTAAGCCATATTACTTTGTATTAATCTGCAAACAGTACTCGTATATATGATGGTATATGCCTATATAGTATATGCCTATACAGTTCATACATATGCATGTAAACGTATGCGTATGTCGCCTCTATGTACGTATTTCGCTCCAAAACGGAAATTCCTTAGGGATATAAACTTTGTAACGGTCAGTTACAAAGTAAAATTTTCGTTAGGTAATAATTGATGCAATTAGCCATAGATACAATGTTAAATATATAAAGAAATGAAAAATACATATGTAAGTAAATTATTTTAGAAATTCGGTGTATACTACTATTAGAGAGATAGACCATCCAAGTACGCGCGCTTTTTTTTCGATTTTTGCCCTTCCTTCAGGTTATTATATGTAACTCAAAGCAAGCGAATGATTCTCGGGCGGGTCTTCAGTATATTATATCAAAAAAACCCTGGAAGGTGGTGTGGGTGCCTTAAATTCGATTACGGAAGGCCGTCTGGAAAACGATTTAATACTCTTAGAGATTTACATGTTTACGTCTTCTATTAAGATCAAAATAAATTCTGGGGCAACCTTCTAGAAAATTCCAAGAAAATTTAATAAAATCCGAAACTTAATAAAACTGAAATTTACGTGTCCATATCATAATAACCCTTAGATCTATAAATACATAGTCCTTAATAAAAATTCCAATCTTGCAAAGTGACTGCCTCGTTGGTCGAGTGGTTGCAAGCGCGACTGCCGATCGGGAGGTCCTGGGTTCAAATCCCGAGTTGGGTACTATTGGATTTTTCTAATTTAGAATATCTAGTAGTGGCTCGTTGTCTGGATTTGTGCCCGGTGTATGGTAATAGGCTCACTACCTATTCCATTGTGGGACTTAAACGTAACTGGTGAAACGTAGGGGTGTACTACACAACACTGCCTACCCCTTCGGACATTGCAGGCGTGATGTGACGTTCCAATCTTGCAAAGTAATTCATGTGTCTGACACGAGTTCCCAACTATTTTGGACATAATATACTTGGGAGGAAGAAAAAGTACTTTGTGTTCTTTTGTTTTTTTAATGCATGTACAATCTGCCAAGTCACACATGGCCAGGGTAGCAGAATCATAGTCTGTCGTAAGAGCCATCCCTAATCCTCTCATTCTGAGAGGAGATCCGTATTCAACAGTGGATCAGTAAAAGGAATGAAAAAAGTACTCATCAGCCACTAGCTGCTACTTGAGCGAAGAGAAAAAAGGGACGACAAAAACTAGTTCACTTAACTCTTCGTCACTATCCAAAGTGACAGTGATGAAGATTAAGGAAGCCAAGAGATAAAGAGTACAAAAATGTTGTAAGCAGTTTATAATGGAGTTTACTTTAATATAAATAAATAGTTTAACAAAATTTGGAAAATATTGATTAAATTATTTTTAAACTTTGATTATTTTTAATATTCATGGATTATTTTTTTTGTTTTTCTGCAGAATCTTGTGGTTCTACAGAGGTTGCCTCTCAGAATGAGAAAGTTACGGCTATAGTCTGCCACAAGCAGTGATACTAAATTCAGCCTCGCAGTCCGGGGTCCTGGGTTCAAATCGATCACGCGGATCTCTTTACAAAAATGTGCGTTATAAGATTACATATCACGTCCATGTGTTCTAACGGCGAAGTAATATATCGCGAAGAAACCTGTACAACTTGAGAGTTCAATTATTTCAGTCTTTAACTCTGTTCATCTTCACATAGCAGTGTAAATTATTCGATATATACACTGTCATACCTAACTTCACTTAATTGGAAAAGGATTCTAAATATTTTGCGAGTAGCTTGTTGTCCAAAACCAATTTCGAAAGACTGGTCCAATGAGTGACGCAGGTAGGTACATAATTATATCCACCTGTACACAAAATATAAAAACAGCTGTAAAAAATTTTGATTAAATTTTGTTTCAGCGTTACGAATTTGCGTTCATTTCGAACCTCACGGGACACGTGAGTTTTGCCGGGATGAAAAAACCTGTATTACGCACTGGGTTATAAACCCTGTATGCAAACATTTTCAATCTATGGAATGAAAAAAGCAAACCAAAAATACACTGAAAAACAAAATAACAGTCATACGAGTTCTATCTAACGAATGTAGAATAATTACGGTAGCTATGTAATGATAGAGATATTTGGCACTCAGTACACTCTGCCTACCCCGTAAGAGAACTGGCATGAAGATAATTTGTATGTATGTGTGTATTAACTCACTTTATAAAGATATTTAGAGATTGAGCAAAAGATTTCTGAGATTTAGAGATTAAATACAATAAAACAATTCCAAATAAAACAGTATTTGTTGACAAATATTTGCACGCATTGTGGGATTGCGGGTACATTTCGATAATCCGAAATCTCGTCTCCTTTTATCCCTACGATATAGAAAAGGTCATATAAATTGGAAAGATTGGATGATAGGTCACAAACGATTTTACTCGGAGGTGCCTGAAAGTATCTGATATATTTTCGTCCACGGTTACGCTCTGATTTGTACTTTATTACGAAAAAACTAAACAACTATTTATTAATGTTTTTTTATCTATATTATTATAATTATATTTCGATTAGTATTAGAATTAGTATTAAAAATAAGTTTGGTTTCATAGATATAATTATTTTCAACAATGTCAAATAGGAAAACGGAAGAAAATAAACGTAACTTCACGCCTGTAATCCCCGAAGAGGTAGGCAGAGGAATGTAGAACACTCCCACGTTTCACCATTTACGTTTGAGTCCCATGGAATAGGTGGTGAACCTATTGCCATGCATCGGGCACATATCCAGATTCCGAACCACTACTAGAACTAGGAAAACGGAAGAAATTGTTGAAAAACGCATTTTACATGTATTAAATACACGTATAAACCCAACATGGAAATGTATGTATAATTAAACATACCACATAGTTAATTACGTAATTTAAGACAATTAATCGTAATATTCAAATAATTACGAAGTATAATTTGCTTTCGATTAATCAAAAACACATTTTTGTAACTAATATTATTATTACTCTCTGCCTACCCCGCAAGGGACCTGGCGTGATGATATGTATGTGTGTAATATTATTATTATTATGTCATGTCACAATTTAAAACGCCATATTTTCAACGTATGTAAAATCACGTAACGTACGAGTACGTAACATCACTCGTGTAATCTAGGAAGGAGTAAAACACTGCCACGTTTTACCAGTTCCATATTTTCATCAGCCTCAGTTACAAGCCGAGTAAAAACCAGATTTTACCAGATTCAATCTCAATATTTGTCCAACATAATTATAAGCAAGCTTTGAAGCCAAAAAATATTTACAAAAATATTTCTGGATTTAAAAATAAACTGCCGATCTGACTCCATAATTATAGACGAAAAAGCAATTTGAGCTGGTCTCGTCCTGGAATCTCATTTAGGAAGTTAAGCGAGGCCTGCTACAATTTATTATTCTAACACAGCCTTAAATACGTGTACTAAGAATTTACTTGTACTTAATCTTAATCTCGTGTTAGCCTCATGTTACTTAACAATACGTACAGAAGACTATATTTGTACATATAGTACATATACATTTTAAAAAATCTCCTCGATCCAAATAGCTCTATATATGTACATATTACATATCGTCATAATAATAATAATAACGATAATATTTCTAATGATTGTTAAGTTAAATCAATCTCTCTGTTTTACGCGAAGGCAAATTATTATTAATGAGGGTTTTCCTACCCAATCGTGGTAATCGAGAAGGGAGTTCAGATGAATTTAAATGATAACCCCATTATCTACCAAATCGTATAATGACTTTTATGGAATTACAGGTGGTTTTATAATGGAAATTAATATGTCTAATAAACAAATATATAAGTACACAGAACATAAGAATAAAGTTCAAGTAATACTTAAACAATAAAATAATTTATGAGCTATTAATGAATAAATAAATTAATGAGCTAGTTGAAATGTCATTTGTCTGAACTGAAAACACACAATAGATTTACTGTTGACTTTCAGTTAGATTGAAATAGGGCAAACTATTTTAATGGGGACTAATAAACTCTGTGATACAATGCCGTTATATTGTGTCGAGAAATCAAGGAGTTTCTGGAGCTGAAATGGAAATCTATTGAGATGTACATTTTCCACTTACAAATCACTCGGGCTGTGCGCCAATTGAAGTGTCTCAGCGTAACAATGATAATGTATAAGCAGTTTCGGATTATAATATTTGAGTCGTTTCTAAAGTCTGTCTTTGTAAGTACCAATGTAATAATAATAATAATAGTATCAATAAGTAAGTTCGACTGTTGAAATTTATTGATTGAAAGTATTACTGAAATGAGAACTTTGTTAGTTCGAGTCTTGAAATTTAATGTCTATGGCAGTTTCACGAAACAGTATAATACATATGTATGTATATTAAAAGAGCTCTGTAGTATATTTGCGCAAGAACGCAGCTGTAAGTACTACAAAAACATCTAATTCGAGTAACCTAGATTAAATTTAGGGAATTACACGTGGCTTGCAGTGTGTACCATATGGTATTAAAGAAATGGGTACATTGAATTCATGGTTACTTAATTAATGGATACTACGAGTGTGAAAAGATTTTTTATTATCGCTTAGTTTGGCTCATAGCTGAATATTTTTTGCTTACAGTAACCAAACATTGTAAAGGTTTTTTTAGCGGTCAGACTCCTTACAACGTGCATCTCAATTAAAAACACTTGGCTTACGAGTACACTGTACTTATAGTACAATATAAAGATCGCCAGTTCGCCTGGCGGGAACGACGGCCAAGTAAGAAGAGCCCTTGTATAAGGAGGCGAGATGCGAAGCTTTATCGGTGTTAGTGGAGCTTTTGCACGGGAACAAGAATATTATAAAAGAGACTTAATACATACTCCATAAATTGGTAAAACGTGGTAGTGTACTACGCTTCTGTGACTATCTCTTGGGGGATTACAAACATAACGTATTATTAAAAAACAACAACGACATCAGCCTTTTTTAACACGCTTATTAGTCCTCTGTTAGACATAGGCCTCCTTTAACGAGCACCATTGCCATCGCTAAAGCACGGTTGGTATGCTACTCGCATATTGCAGCACGTTTGTGAATAGTTATACTTTAGGCGCTAGGAACCAGTGCCAAGAGCGAATATATTTCTACTTCTATAGAATAAGATAAATTGACTAAAGTTGCAGTTTTATGCGATGAGACTTAAAAGCGCATCTGCTGCAGACAGTGACAGTACTACACTAATACCGTGCAGTGTAGTAAAGTTGCTTGAACATTGCATCTTATGTGCTTCAATTTAGCAATTGGATTGCTTATGTGATCCATTGGTAAAATAAAGATTTTGTTGTATGTTCTTCAGCTACCCCGTTAAGAAGTTGGCGTAACATAAAAATAATAATTTTTGTCTAGTATTGATTCATATTCATCACCTTTTTTAATTAATTGTGGGACTTATAGTCTTATTTGTATCACGCTTATACTTGTTAGATGGGGTACGCAGAGAAGTTAAACACTCGCACAGTTCACCTTTTACGATTTGTTACATTTTATTACAATATCGTTTCGGTTAAATCTATTTGTATTAGTATTTAGGTCGTACAATAAGTGATTAAGCCGCTGGTCTTGTAACCAATTTCGTTGGATTACCGACATTACCTCCTAACCCTCCGTCCCCCCCCGAATTCTGTATTTATAGATTGTGTACCGAAGATAATGACTTCTTTAATCCTATATACATTTCAAACCATCACGCCTGTATATCCCCGAATTGGTACATACAGGATTGTACACACTAGTAAATTGTACAGTATTTGAGCAAATTACTTAAGAACTAGCTTACATAATTAGCCTTGTGGTTAAAAATATGCAACATTGAAGTTTACGGGTATAATTTTTCTAGCGTTAGAGAGTATCTAAGTAAATATTTCTAGACAGATACCTGAAGACACCTTCAAAAACTGTCGACACATTCAAAATTAGGCAGAGCCTATTCTGTCGTAACCAAACGAATGATAAACTACATAACTATATATGCGTTTTATTGTTAAGATGCAATTTATAAATAATTTTCAAGGATGTAAGAGTATATAAACTGAAAGGACACAGACAGTATAAAAATAAAGAGAAAATTTGCAAGGACGTATCGTGTTACGAGCGAAGAAAGACAGGATTGATTGAGCCATCAATTCTGTGACCCGTCTCGGGGCATCATGTTCTCGAAGTATCTCATCACTGTTTATAGGTTAAAGTTGTTATTTATTATCTCACTTCATACAAATTGAAATCTACAATGAGCAGTTATCTATAAAATTTATCTCTTGACACTTCTAGCCATGCTTTTCTCATTTTCCTGCCGCCATATTCAACTATCTGACAATATACTTAACTCCAAAGTTATGCAACGTCAGGCGCGGTCGAGCTTGGCATGGATAGAGGTCAGTAATCGTAGGCGAATTTCAAAAGCGTTTTCGTGCTATAGAGAACAAGATAATAGTCGTTCCGGGTTGTTGTGTTTCAATAGTAATCGTTAAATTTTATCGGAATCCATCGGTGTGCTGTTTAAATAATTTTGATAGACGCTGCCGGTAGATTAGGCTAAGTTAGATTAGGTTAGGCTAAGCTAGGTTATTTATGCGAAAATGCGAAAGTATACCCGTGCTCCTGCACGTGTGTGCGCGAAGGGGGGTTTTAGTTGGTAGGAGTCCGACATCACCTGGTCGCTTCCCCGGGCGGCTGGGTATCCATGATGGATTTCCCCTTACACATGATGACATTAACGTCCCATGGAATAGGTGGTGAGCCGATTTACATATTTAATTTAAACCAAATCAATATGTAGCTGAAGACAGTGTCTTAATCCTTTTGTGGACGAGTACTTTGGAGACGAGACAGTTTAAATTGATAAACATACTTGCCAAGAGATTTTTAGATTTTATAGCAAAACTCAATTATTTGATTTAAATTCGTGAAATATTTTGTCCGTTACCATATTAATAACATTGAATTATAACTGTCAAAGCAACATCAAAAGAATACTTAAAGTCAGTTTTGAACAATTGAAACAATAAAATTTTAATTTTCAACGATCAAAATTATTCTCAATAGTATTACGTATGATTAATGTTGACGTAATTACAGGAATGTCGAGTCGTTGAATAAAATTTTCAATTTAAAAGATCGAGTATTTTCACATGGTTCAAGTATACAATGATCACATGGGTATCCCTCGTGATCAAGGCATGACGCGCAATGATAATTGTTCGAAAACTGTACCGGATTTGGAATATTTCCAATTTTTCCAACAAGCATTTCCGAATAAACAGGATATAGGATTATGTATGAAGTTTTCGGTCTATTAATCAACGTCTTATTACATCACAAGAGCATCATTTTAGAGTAACATTCGTAATATTAAAAAAAAGCGAGGCAAATGAAATGCGTCATTAAACGTAACAGCACGGCTATAATTCCCGAAGAAGTAGGCAGAGAGTGTAGCACACACACGTTTCACCAGTAACGTTTACGCCTCTCTATAGATGTATGGATCACGTAGTAACTAACACCTTTAAATACATGTGTAAGAATATTAATCAGCACCTTGAAATTCTTATATATTTGGATATACAGAACCTTCATTAAGGTTACATTAAGAGTTTTTCCAAGCATTCCATTCAGTTAGCACGTAATACTTACTATTAGAAGTAAATACAAGCCATTATAAATAACAATAATCATTAATAAAGAGCTCACTATTAATAATAGTCTAATAGAACACGTATTTATTATTTCTTTTTCCCAAATCAACCGGCTTACTCATTCGTAACACTTTATTCGCGCGGCTAAAATTAATGCGAGATAAAATATACCGACCTGTATCGGTCCATTCGTTCGTTCGTTGATTTTCTTAAATCGATTTATGAAAAGAGAACGTTATTAGTAACAAGCGCGAGCATATATAAATACGATTGTGGTGTTTATAAATTACTTTAATACGAAATAATTGCTCATGAAATAGAAACAGCCCGGTAGTCATTATTTCAACCGACCCATGGGTTCAGTGGTTTGTAATCTTGACCGTCCGGGGCCTTGGATTCGAATCCTACGGGGAACAAAGGTTGGTGTGATAAACACAAGTATTTTTCTGTGTGTAGAGGTATATCTATACATATAAGTATGTATTTAATTGTACTCGTATAGGTACATCTAGTTCATCAGCTGTCTTATTGCAATAGCACAGGCTCTGAATAGTTTGGAATTAGATGGCCTCGTGTGGGAGTGGCTCGAGATATTATTTATAGATATTTAGTTTCGAAGCTGTTTGAAGCTGATCAAGGGATAAAAGAAAGATATGATGCAACGAATCATCTGCCAAGAGATTTGTACGTATATTTTAGTACGTAAGGACGTACAGACGCATTATTTCATGTTATCGATGTAAACAAACACAACCCACCTGAAAATTGAAATAGAATAGAATCGAACAAAGTCTGTTTAGTCTGTACACGTACATAAGCGGTTCTTAAAATATAACTATTTAAAACAGCTAATTATATGTAGGCGTATACTTTTGTAACGTTTTGTTTTTAAAATTGACAATTAGTTTACTATATTATGTTACACTGTGGTATAAGTATTACGATGTTTCTGTTTTAAAAATCCTCCTAATATGTGTATATTATATTCATACCACATATATCAGCGATTGTAAATCGATTATTTCGTTAATCTTGTTTGGTGGTACATAAGTAATAAACCATGGATGAAAAAAGTCGATAATGTTGACATTTTTTTGTAAATTGTACTTTCAATTATGTTTAACCACATTATTTTTGGGTTGAGTTGGCAGGAGACCCGTTTCCGCCACAGTAACAATAAAATAATTGATGAAGATGTACATAATCATATCTCATAATTTTATATATACGTTTATAACACACGTGAAATGCGTGGATATCGATTTGTTCCGAGAAAGGGCGGATTAGCGACAGCTACGCTTCGAATCCATCAGAAATCATATGTACAACAACTTAGGATTATCGAAAAATATTTTAGCCGTAAGTACCGTGTCGCTCTCACGCGGATGTTATTAAAAACATTTTTACTGTCGTCTGCGAAGGATTTCGACTTTTACATGAAAAATACAGATATCGGTGTTTGTCAATAAAGTGATTTGTGGACGTGTCTACGTTCGTACGTATATACCTACGTACGATCATCTGATCAAGTTAGGTAGTCCGGTAAAATAATAGAAATATCTGCCACTCGGTGCTCTCTGTTTATCCCATAAAGGATATACAGTGACGATATAATAATATTATTGCTCTTGCATGAGCTTTCAAGCCACCGCGTCATACACATTCATTTTATACATATATAGTATCTATTAAAGATTAACTACATGAGAAAACAGGAAAAAAGAAGACACCATCTAATGGTCAATAATGGACAGTCAAACGACAGTCATCTAACACGCGGTATACAGTTACCTATGTACATATTAACCCTAAATTGATTCAATTTGTATAGAAGAAAAAATCAATCTACATATATTACCGACAAACGTGAAGCCCTAGGAAGTATTGTCCACGGCTTAAGACATCAATAAAAACCCTATTTGTATTTTTACGATGTTCACTGAACCCAAATCAAGTCACAAAGTGACAGACAATGTAAATATAATCAATCACTTTTTCAGTTCTAAGACACATTTTGGCTCAGGTGTTTCTTTACCTATTGATTTATTATACTGTAGTATTTTCCACTAGTTTCAATTTGCATATGATACGGTTTTTTTAATTATTCAGATATTACGAACTACCGTGATTTACTATTTAACATGTTCGTTATGAGTTGAACTTTTAAAAATCGACCCAAACAGATGCCTTTCGAACCCCCTTCGTTAATTCTTGTTTTGTTACGCGTCCGTGAAAGTCTGGTTTATCTATATCAAGCATTGATAATTACTTAGATATAACTAACTAACTAACTTCCCAGCCTATCAAAATTGGAGTTTTTTTTGTTACTTTATGAAATTTCTACACAAATTCTGCGCATTCAGAATAACTGAATAACGTCTTTCAAAAGTTATTGAAATACAAACTTATCTGTACACAGGTCACGTAAATAAATGCTAATTCAATTTTGATAAAACAAAAAGTTCCCTTGAAGTAAATTACCTTGAATATTTGAATGTATAAATATTTATAAAGCGAATACCTGTAAGTACTAAGTATGTATATTACAAACAGTCAACATTAAAAATTATTAAATTAAGGGTTGTTTGATCCAAAAATTGGGTTTTAAAGATGGAGAATAATAATAGATGTTCTTAAATAGAAAATATCTAGACCAGCGTATAGTTTGCATTCGCGTCCAATGTACTATATGTAATAGGTTCATCCCTATTCCAATATCGAACGTATAACAAACGACAAATCGTAAAATATAATATTTGTGTTATAATTTAAAATGCATTGAAATAAGAATGTCTATTCACAAAGAAATACACAATAAAAAGACAAGATCACCAGCAAGACTCTACATGTAAAAATGCCTTAAAATTAATATTAAGATACATTTTAAGAAAGTAGAATTCGTTCATTTGAAGTCATGATTAAGATTGACATGCTTACGTATTCTGGTCACGATCTATTCCAAGTCCATGCCACAAATTGGAGGGTTGGAGCCAGCGTAACACGTTTCTTGATTGTACTTCCACTTGAAGTAAATTACAGGGTTTTATTGCCTCAGGCCTGCAGCGGAGAAAAATGATTAAACCCTTTTACTTCTCGTTACTCCCTTTGGGTTTCCATTAAGGTCATATAGACTTTATAAGTCGCTTATAAGTCCTTATTCAAAACTATGTATAAATTACAAAAATCTATTTATATAATATTAAGACTGCCTCGTTGGTCGAGCGGTTGCAAGCGCTACTGCCAATCGGGAGGTAATGGGTTCGAAGCCCGGGTCCGGTACTGTTGGATTTTTCTAATTTAGAATTTCTATTAGTGACTCGGAGTCCGGATTTCTGCCCAGTGTATAGCAATAGGCTCACCACCTATCCCATGACTATCCCTGACTACCCCTTCGGGGATTACAGGCTTGATGTTGCGTTTATAATACCAATAACTAAAAATAAGATTCATAAAACTGGAGTTAGCTGTACATCGAATATATAATAATATACTAGCTGTTTCCGCGACTTCGTTTGCATAGGAGTCAAAACTTTTTCTAAAATTAAAGTAGCCTATTAATCCTTATTACATCAGCTATCTGTCAAAGTCCTGTCAAAATCGGGCCAACCGTTCCAGAGATTAGCTGGAACAAACAGACAGACAGACAGATTTTTCTAAAATTAAAGTAGCCTAAGTTATTCCTTATGACATCAGCTGTCTATCAGCAAAAGTCCTGTCCAAATCGGTTCAGGCGTTCCAGTGATTAGCCGAAACAAACAGGCGGACAGACAGACAAAACCTTAAAAACTGTTACTTTGGTATATATACCGTGTATAAATATACTAAATGCATTAAGTAAAAAGCGGTTATTTTAATATTAAAAACAGGTACACCAATTTTGTTTATTTGTGTAAGTTATATTTAAGTTTTAATAATTTATGTGTGTTTAATAAAATATTTACACAACTTCCTATTTTCTAGTTACGTCTAATATTAATGTTCTAAAAGGTATTTCAGTATTATACAAAATAAATGTAAGGTTTCCGTTCAATAGATGTAATACATCTACATCAAAGAAATGTATGCGGTTGCCACAAAAGAATTCCATCTCGCGGATTGACGGGCGGGAGATAGACAACTGCGTTACGAACAGGCGTCCCTCTTCCCGTCGGCAGTGTAACACAGCAAGTGGCAGGTTGTTAAACTATTATTTCAGTTGTATGAACAGTTTGTGCTGAAAGTATCCACTAACTCTATATTTAAAGAAATCCACGACTGTATTACCTCGAAGAGGTAGACAGAGCTGTGTAATACTGCCATTTTTCACCAGTTACGTTACACGTCCTCGTAAGTGGGTGCGCCAATTGCCATACACCGGATACAAATGTATTGCAAAAGACCATCAACTCCCTGCAGCTACCTATGTGTAGTCAGTACTATTTAAAATTACACAGAAAAGTGTAGCTACATTTCTAAAACAATATTCTCCATGTTGTTACGGTATCTGTAGTTTGAGCCTAATGCGTATTTCAGCGACTTATCTTTGAGACGTCCTTATAACGAAATAACTGTAGTTAGTATAGTATAGTCGTTGTAAAACCGTTCTTATCACTGGTCAATCTCACTACTGTTTGACCACGTAATTGGTTATTTTGTCATAATTATTATTTTAATGGCACATACATACATATATCACATAGATACATCTTTGACACACAGACGTAAGCTTTTCAGGCAGTTGATTGTAAGTAGTCACAATATAAATTTCGTTAGTATAATATCCGCTTAAAAAGGAAAATATTTTTCCTTGTAGTGTTGTACATGATTGCGCTTGGGAGCGTACCTACATATGCGGTGAAATTTAGCAGTAGATAACTTACGTATATTTCTATTCAAATTCTATTCATTCCTGTGCACTACAGTTAAAACAACAAGTGAATAGAGATACGGATAGCTCTTGCTGCAGCAGCTCTGTTGGTTCAGTATCAATTGAGAATTGGAATTGAATTTCAATCCTGGTTTCACGTCGCTGCTTTAAACAAACACATTTTGCTTACGAGTTATATATATGTACATGTGTGCATGAATACATGCACACATGTATACATGCTATGTGCTATGCTATATAAACAATTTCTACGTTATTTTTCTTACTCACTTTTAATGAATATATATATATATTTTTTCAACCCATTACAATTCCACTGCTGGAATACGGGTCTCCTCTCATATTGAGAGGGTTAAGG
>DWDT01001404.1:0-16035 GCA_018245595.1 Microceris scylla | reverse complement strand
TTAATAGATATCTATACGAATTCGTATAATTAATATAAGTTCGAAAAATATATTTTTGGTGTGATAAATAAAATCAACATATATTAAAATGAATTTTTGTCTGTATGAACTTAAAAAGTACTGTACCGATTATTATGAAAATTGGTATATATATATATATATTTGTATGTTGGCTCAGCAACGCGCGCCGGGTACAGCTAGTAATAAATAAATATATATGATATATTTTTAATTAATTATTATATCCTATATTTCTGTTTATTACATTATGGTATATTACATTTTAAGGTCTTGTAGACTGTGCCTTACAATTTTGTTACTGTCGGTTTTGTTACTGTCTCTGAAATTATGATGGCAGTTTTAAGTGTTTTCTCATAAATTTCTATCTAATTAGACATGTATTGTCTCTAGGTTAAAATAATAAATAATTTATGTTTTCTAACTGTATTTCTGGTTAAATATATTTATAATTTATATAAGAAACATTAAAAATATATGTGGCTTTGGAGCAATAGTAACAAACCTGAATTTAAATTAGATTTTCTAAAACTATTTCAACATGTTTGTGCCTTATTAATTCATTTTAAGTAACATAAAAGGACTGTATTTTTCCAATAAATAAATCTGAGTGACAAAATATTTAATAGTTACATTTCTATTTAACTTTGAATAAGGTAAAGAAATGGACAAATTCATTACTTACTCTCATATTTTTATACTTTATATGGAACTTTTATACTTTTATTATGATATGGTATTTTTATACTTTTTTTCGGTAATATAATACTTTCAACTAGGTACAAATTTTATATTTTAAAAATATATTAATAAACTATTTTAATTAAATCCATTACACCACCTTACAACAAAGTATTTTTTTTTAGGCCAAATATCACCAATTGTACCATATTTTAGAAACTACTCATGTACCACTATATTACCAACATTATATTAGATTAATTATTTTTCACTTTATTTGTTAGTTATGATGTTTTATACAAGCTACAAAGTCACATAGTATCACGGTTTAATTAAGTTGTTTTGCTAATATAGATCTAGATGGTGTTAAAAACCTGATACATTTGAACTAAATTAAAGATATAGTTTAAAAAACTAAAAAGCACACTTTTATAGCACATTGAAGTAAAAAGTGCAACATAAATACATATAGTTAAATTAAATTAAAAAATACGCTTTAAAGCATGTTGAACTAAAAACTAAAAAATAATGCTTAATATAAATAAAACAATAATAATGAACAAAAAATATTAGTATTATTGTGAAAAGCATCAATGCTCAATATATATATGAAAAAAAGGATGACAAAGCGCCCTAAACTTCTTTCACAATAATACTAAATATTTTTTAGCTTTTTTGGAAATTATTTTTCACTTTTTAGTTCGAATTGCTTTAAAGTATGTTTTTTAATTTTTATACTTTATTTATTTTTTTATTTTAAAGTTTAACATCTTAGAATCTCAACTGTAACACATTCATAAAATATCATTTCCATCACACTCATGTTATGTTAGAGTAAAATATTATGTTACAATTTAAATTCTTTAAATTCTTGTTCTTATATTAATAAATTAACAAGTGTTTCAGTCCATCAAATAAACAGTTAAGAAGGAATTAATTTGTAAGACTGAATGTTTATGCTTATTAATATATAATTGAAGAAAGATTTCAATTTTGATAGAAATAGATTACCTTGTGCAGTGTTTTATATTCTGTAATTTATTTTATTGTAGTGTCTTTTTAAGACTCAATAATATTATTGGAAATAGTATGTTTAATACTCATACCATAAAACTATTTTGAATACTAGTGAAATACTCCTAATAAGACTCTTTCATTAAGTTCATTAAATATGATCACAATACAAAAATTTTCATGCCTAATTTGGCATCATCATTATCAACCTATTCCCATCCACTGCTGGACATAGGCCTCTCCATGGTTTAATTAATTCAATTTAAGGTATTTGTAATAGATATCACACGTACATTTTAGTATTCTACAATCCTTCTCTAAATAAAGTATAAGTGTGACAAATTTCATACTCTGGCCACACACTTTTCATAAAAAGGGGTACAACTTTTTGTTTCTTATATTACTATATAGATTCTATTTGCAAAAGTTACAATATTTAATATCACCTAGTATTCTTTAATGGGATTATAAAACCAATACATAATGCCCAATAACTTTTGAATGTAATCGATTGTCATACACAGCCAAGTTATGTTATATGACACTGATCACATATCATATGAATGATATTTGGCACAAATAAAAATGTTATTTACTGTTCTTTTAAATAAAGTATTATATAAAATTAGCTGTCATTTTTGTCTTTAAATTTCACCAGGTTGATAGATGCAGATGTTTTTAGGCAATAAAAATATTGATACCATTTGAGCATCATAGATTTAAAAACAATATTTAGGTCATTAGAGCATTTTAGTTGATGTATAAATAATGATGTCCATAAAGGTAAACAGTACTGCTTACTTTTTAAATCCATAACTACAGGTTACCAATTTTAAAAAGTTTTAAATTAACCATTAGATTCAAATACTTTTAAAACTGTAAGTCATTAAGGAGAGAAAAATAACTGTTTTTTATTTAATTTTGTCTCAAATATAAATTAAATATATTGTTTCAACACCTTTAATGGAATCTAATATATACATATTTCCAATTATAAGTAACTACATTTTAAAAGGGAATATCAATAAAATGGAATAAAGATATAGATTAAATGTTTGATATATATATATAGAAAGTTATCAATAAAAAATCCCTCATGAAAAGGTAAGGTGCATTGAATGCCAAATATTTCTTTAGTTACAGGTCTGACACTTTTTTCAAATTCATCACTCTCTTCATATATGGAAGTGCATTAATATATCCCATTATACAATTCAATAGTGCATTAATATATCCCAACATAAATGAATATAAATAAATTCAACTATCATTACCAAAAAGTATAAAAATTACATCTAGTGTTCATCACATATTCAAGTATCTAGTCTATGAAGTCTTCTTTCCACATGGAGCTTTGATGTTACAGCATTATGTCTTCCTTCTTTCAATACCAATCCTCATTTCTCTCTTGTTGGCTCTGGCCGATACAACCAAGGGGAAAAGCTATACGCTTATGAGTTATTTTAACATACAGCGATATAACTTCTCCCGTCAGTTATACAGCATAAAAACATCTTCAGGGTGTCCAGTGCTCGAACCACGCCGTAGTTATTGATAACTTCACCTTATATATATTATAGACGAACCTTATAACAACATAATAATGAAATATAATAAAACCAAACTAACAGTCTAATAATAAAATAAAATATTTCACAAAACTGAGCACCTGTACTAAACTAATACAGTTTAATAATCATTTAATCTAAAAAATGCAATATAACAAACAAAACTTCGACAATAAGATACTGACACAAATGACGTGACTATAAAGTTAGAAATAAGGACCATAACAGTAATCGAACCGGCTTAATATTTCACGGATTTGTAAAGATGTTAAAACGTGCAGTGTCTTTACTGAAAAGTCGTACACGACATTTAAAAATCATAACCATACAGAAGATGGGACAATATAAGTACATTATATTACTTAGTGTAATCAGTGTAATAGCAGGAGGTAATAAATGAGTTACATAGCTAATTACATTAGCAATTAAACACTATGTGCGTGATTACTTGCAAGAATAAATTAAATTACATGTAAATAGTTCTGGTGGCTTCATTTTGTAAAAATATTCTGTACTTACGGAAAGCGCCACACAACACGATTGCTCACAAAATGGATACCATTCTCCAACACACAATTTTTTTTATAATAAATTAAATACTAAGCAATGAAAACCAATGGTTAATTATAAAGTTAGAGTATATTTTTGATACTTTATAATATGTCTTACTGAGATTCAACACTATAATCCACAATTTCTCTCACAACATTAGACCATTAATAGTAGCCACTACACTCCGTCCATTTTGTTTCCTTTGAATAATAGAGATGTACCTGCAATGCATACACTATTGAAAAAAGATATCGACAATGTTACATAAAATTTCGATAAAAGAGTTTTGCAAAAAAGTGTAAATTTATTTGTAATGTTTTTGACTGACGTCGATATACATTATAATTTGGACAATATTTAGAAATTACAAAAGCATTAATACAATTTAAAGTACGACAAATACTAAAAACTATTTTTAAATATGAAAGTTAGCACATTTAATGTTAAGACTTTTTTGTCTTAGCTCCATATCATTATAACATTTTATCATAATAATATTTATAATAATTTAATTTGATTTATACGAAATTTAAATTTATTAGAAATTCATTTTTATTATAATTGGTATATATGTTTATCTATACATATTAAAAAACAAAGTCTCTAAAAACTGCCTGTCTTTGTGATATTATGAGTATACAAAACGGATTTTGTACTGTTGTACTAAAAGACGGTGCCATTCTTGAGGAAGGTTGTAATTAATATTACTCTACGATTTCATGTAAATTCACTGAAATATGTGTAACGATTAATGTTGAAGAGGCCGCGCAGTTATAAATCTTGCCTGTCGGGAAATTTACGCGCTTCCGCCGGGTAAACCAGCAGAGATACACTAAAGTAATAGAAAATTGTAGACCTTTAAAAATACTACTAAAAGTCTGCGATAGCATGTCACTATTTCATAAGGTTAACTCACAATGATTAGCTTTATGTTCAAAATTTCAATTAAAAATATTACATTATTTTCGAGGCTGTTTTCTTCGGTTCAGTATTAATTCTTATTAAAATAATTGCGTCCGTTAGCTTGGCCATTTAGTATAGATGAAAATTGTCCTATAAACTATATGAATCAAATAAATACTTATAGTATAAGATCCCGATATAACACGACCTTCACCGAGCTGTATAATGGACTAAACATATTTTTTATGTAATCTAATGTATCAAAAAATATATTGCATATGGGTTGCCTAGCAAATTTCAGTCCAGAATATATTTAATTAATTGAAGAAAAAAACAATTTTTTAAAAAATATTTCACCGGTTTGGTTAGTGGATAAATTCTACACCAATCGAAAGTATGCAACCCTTAGTAAATGCAAAATTGCCTAAATTTTTCCTGTCACAACCCTTGGGTTGCCAGGTATGAACAGGTAAATCGGCAATAGTAATTTGCACCAAAGTGATGCCACATAAAATTTATATGAAGTCTAATTTAAAAATACACTGATATAGGGTTGCCTGCGAAAAATCAGTCCTGAATACGGGTTGCCTAATTTTAAAAGATTAAATTTTGCTCCGAATGAATGTGTACGACTGAGAGGTCCATACCTGCCGTCCCATGCGATAGAAGAGGACACAACATAACAGCTGTTTGTAGCCCGGCCTTTTGAAGAGAGATAGTGCGCTTGCTCTCCGCTCTTGTGGGTAGTATTTTGGAGTAGATTGGTATTAAAAAAGAGGACTAGTTGTTAATTTTTTTTTAATCATGGTATGGTATGGTAATATTTTTCGATTTTTATGATTAGTTGGGTATATGCTTGGTGGTGTTTGTTTTTTAGGTGGGTTGCTAAAATAGTCTTCTTTCCACCGCTTTTATAATTTTTCCCGGATATGTTGCAAGGAACACTTCTTGCATCAACTTTTTTAAAAACGTCCGTACAATGAAATAATTGGTCGAAGAAGACATACTTTGGCATTAAACTATTTCTATGTAACTAGATATTAAATAAAATAATATGACAATGGAATAGGTGGTGAGCCTATTGCCATACACCGGGCACACATCCAGACTCCGAGTCACTACTAGAAATTCTAATTTAGAAAAATTCAATAGTATCCCGACCTGGGATTTGAACCCGGCGCTTGCAACCACTCGACTAACGAGGCAGTCAGTCTTTATATCATATATTATAGTAATTTTTATACCACAGAGAAATGTATATCTATACATACTTATATTTCGTTTTAGAATTATACGTAAATAAGTAAACTAGAAATGGAGAAAAAACATAAATAGTCTAAACCAAGTACAGTAGATGAAATTTACGATGATTTTCTAGCCTAAATAATTGACGCCAAAATTTACAATAAAACTCTAATAGAAAATATATCGATCATCGCTATCTACATTTCAATATCGAACAATCGATATATCGTCCAAAAAAAAAAGTAGTAAATATTGATATTTGTAATTAATATTATCGATATTTCGATATTTTATCAACAGTCCTACTTCTTATACTTGTCGCCTGCAACTGCGGTCCGCGCGACGGGTGGGCAAAGGGAAAAAATATATCGACATAATGGATATCGATATTTTTAGAACATCGATATAGGAAGAGTAATAAATATCGATATTTCGATATATCGATTATTTTACCTTAAGGTAGCGATTGGCCTAGATACCGTAGAAGGACGAAAAAAAGAAAAGGTCGTTTGTTCGGTTAATAGTTACCGTAGATGGAAGAAAAAAAACATCGTTTATTCTTTCGGTCGTATTCACAGATCCCAAAGAGGAATATATACAACAAAATATAATAGGGCGGTTGAAAAAATATCGAATTTAATATTCAAAAATAAATATCGAATGTCCTTATTATCGTAATAAAAATATCAACTAAACGTATGCATGAAAAAAATATCGATATTTTTAAATATCGATTATATCCATCCCTAGTCCGTGCGTAGGTAGTCTGTCTAGAATTGTAACTGGACCCCAGGCGGCAGGCAATCGATTATTGATTACCAACAATCGCTCTCCCCTTTGCCGTGTTGCGTCAAACGGGACCACACCGCTGAGACGTGCAAAATTTCCTGGTGGCGTTTAACTTGGCAACAGGCTTATCACAACAGGTATACATTTAGGCATCACGAGTTCTATATGAATTGGTGTTATTTACTCTACTGTTTGTTGCTTGTTTTCACACAAATTCATGTCCTGAAACATATCGGTCTGACAAAATGGCGACGGTCGTGGAGTTAAGGGAGTCATTTCAGGAGCGGCTCAAAGAAGCTGACCTGGAATTCCATACTTTAGATCTGGAAAGGATAAAGGATGATAAATACCTCCGTCGCGTTCTGAAACACACCGACCATGACATCACCCAAGCTACCGATATGCTTTTTGAAGTTTTCATATGGCGTCAGATGGTTGAAGCGAACGATATCAGTGAAGACAACATCCGTATCGATTATATTAAGGAGGGAATTATATTCCCCCACGGCAGAGACATTGATGGCTGTCTCCTGTTGATAATAAAATGCAAGAAACACACTAAGGGTGCGATGGATTTCGAAGACATAAAACGTTGCATAATTTACTGGTTCGATCGTATAGAGCGGGAGGAGAATGGGAACAAAATCACTCTTTTGTTCGATCTCGAAAACTGTGGCCTCAGCAACATGGATATGGACTTGATCAATTACTTGATCTTGCTCCTTAAAAGCTACTACCCATATTTTCTGAACTACATCCTCATATATCAGATGCCATGGGTCATGACTGCAGCGTTTAAACTGATCAAGTCTCTGTTGCCTGCTCGTGGAATCGATAAGATGAAGTTTGTGAATAGAGAGGGCTTGAGAGACTATGTAAATCCAGATCAAGCTCTGAGCTGCTGGGGCGGCTTGGACAATTATGTGTTTGAGTTCATACCTGAAGCCAAGCTGGACGCTGCATCAAAGAAAGTAACATTTGCTGAGCGAAATAATCAGCATAACCCTGGAGAACTCTTGTATCTCACTCCTAATGACACAATATATTTTAAAGTTGAAGGGGATGATATCAGCGGGCAGTTTACAATCATGAATATGGATGATAGTGTTGTGTCCTACAAAATTAGGACCACCGCTCCAGAGAAATTCCGTGTTCGACCCAGTTCGGGAATTCTCACCAGTGGAACATCTCAAACAATTGTCATTACTGTACAACCCGGTTTCAATGCTCGTACAACTGCAAAAGACAGATTCCTGGTCATGGCTGTGCAAGTACCAAAGGTAGATATGACTCAGAAAGAGTTGGCAAAAATATGGCAGGAGAATTCAGTCAATAAAGCAGATGAGTACAGGCTGAAATGCTATTTCCCTGAACAAGCAAAGCCAAGAAATCCCAACCTGGAGGATGAACAAGCTGTGGTGCAATCTCTCACTGATTTACTTCACACTGTTGAAGAGAAACAGAAAACCATATATTCAACTCTCAATGACATGAAGATGATGCAGTATGTTGCGATTATAATGACAGTGGTGGCAGTCATATGTGGAATTTTTACATATGTCTATGTCAAGAATTGCGAGAGGTTTTATTCAACTTTTTAGTATTTGGACCCCGTGGCTGGTATAGCCACTGACCCTTTCAACAAGTTCAGACTGGTGTTGAACTCCATACTTATTATGCTATTCATTGTGAACATTGCTATATTGTTAGGACTCAGAAATGTTGAGGAAGTGAGCAATCAGTGATTACATACACAGTAGCTGTTGAAGAGAAAGTATATCCCCTGGCCTAGAAGCATTTCCATATAATAATTTTGATTATCTTTGTCTCGTACAAAAGATTTTAAAATTACAAACAGATTTCATTTTTTAAAATTTTGAACATAAAATTTTTTTCAAACAAACAACGGTGTTGAAATGATTTCGCTACCCATAGCGGGGGCTCATGAAAAAGGACTTCAAATAAATTTAAAACTAATTGGGCCACTATGAAAAGCATATGTGAATTAAGCTAGATCATATATGCATGAATAAACTTTCATGAGACATTTAATAGTTTTGTTCTCAAAATAACTATATTTGTAATAAAACAGATTATTTTTGTTAACAGAAAATGTTTATATGCTTTTTGACAAACTATTAAATATTATCAATAGGTCCATTTTTAATAGTAGTATTGTGACATACTGCAACTGAAAATTTTTTTACACCACATTTATAAATCAATCATTACATTTTAATTCAGTGATGGGCAAAAAGTAATTAGATTAACAATTACAAATTACAGTTACATTTACATATCTGCTTAATGCCACACATATGAATCAAGAATAGTGTATTTGAATACTCCCATTAATCAATTAATGATTTCGTATTTTTTGTAATCACTTATCGTTCATGACCTACAACATTTTTATACACACCAAAGTTTCCAAATTTATAATTTACAAATATTCCTGTAATGTTCATTCTTATATTGCAACTTCTATATCATTATAATAAGTTTTTGGACGACATTCGAGACATTACTCTCCAAGCATTGTTATTCATGTTTCTGGAACTGTGTACTTTGTCAATCTTGCTGTTGTATTGATATATACTTAATAATTAGCAATAATCTATAAGACCAGTAGACCTCTAACAGCAATGACGCTTCAGTGTGTGATGGGCTCTTGCTTATGATACCTGTAAAATAAAACCATGTAGAATAATTATAGTGTTACATCATATTATTGACTGGTACCATTACCTGAGTCTTTTCTAAGAGCGAGTTTTGCTGGTCAAAGCCCATATGGAATAAGAAATTAACAGTGAATTGTAAACAAGTTATTAAACATTAGAACATTACACTGCTTGAAGTGTTACATGAACAATGCAAGCAGCATTGCTATGAGGTCTACGGATATAAGATTTAGGATCTCCATAATTGCAAAGAAGATTGGAAGGCAATTTATCAACACATTTAAATATTTTTGATAATTTGAAGGTAAAATGTAAAAATATCTTCGATCTTCTTGAATCATTTCATTATGGGGCTGTCTCTTTGTTAGACTTACTATACATAAATGAAACTACTTAATATGAAGTCCTGTTTTACTTCAAAATGGATTACAGAGTCAACTAACCACAAAATCTTATTATTGAAAAGTTTATTTTCTTTAGACTTGTATTGTAGTATTGTTAATTATCATTATTTGTTGAAGAACTATGTTCTTTAATAAAATGCCTTCCTCTTTTCTCATTTGCTGTCATGTATTCTATATAAAAGGCAAGTTGGTTCAATTGTTCGCACACAACTGCATTTAATCTAAATAAAATATAAGTTGGTGGTGATGAATGTAAGAAAGCACATCAGGTTGGTAAAGATATTTGACACTTTGTTCTCTATATCGACCATGTAATGGACCCGGTGTGCTCATGCAAAATTAGTCATTAGGCATAAGAAACCAGTCATATTGTATTGATCTTTAATAAGAAATCATATCAGTATTATTAACAATATTCATTGATCTCTTTCTGACCTAAATTAATAATCTGACAACTTTTGAATCAAAGGCAATTCTCATAACAGAATTGATATTGTTTGGTAAGTTAGGATTATAAATTATAATTAAGATAAATATAGTATTATTGCACTCATAATATAAATTATTAAAGTATCCACAATCAGCTATTCCATGGTCAATAGAATAAATTGACTGTATCTGCTATTAATTTGGTGAATACAAAATTATATATTGGGGGAATGATCAGGTGTATTTGTCAATGTTTTATTAATAGAGACAATTAATGAAAATGTTGGAAAATGTTGTGTTTCTCATAAATAAGGTATTTGTCATTAGTTTGGTGAATCTATGTGAATAATGTGGAGGAAGATGCAGAATCTTTTAGTCATTAATTTGCTATTATCTTTTTATTATTTGGTTTATGATCTGATCTTAAGTCATTTGAGTGGATTCTTGAAAAAAATTTATGCCAGACTAGATTAAGGAAATTCTATTGGGATTTTTTAAAATCTGTTTATAATTTGTAGATAATAAGCGTTTTAAAATTTGAGGTCTCTTGCGTATTTATATCTATGATACTATTGTCTTGCGACATGTGTCATCATACATTTAATCAAACATTATGTATGAAGAAAAATTATTTCCTATGTGTGTGTGTGTGTGTATTTATTTATATATATATATATATAATAAGGAAATCTTTGACAAATTTTGATTTGTATTGAAAAAAATATTTCTATATAATGACTGTAATAATCCAATAACGTTTACACTTCCTCTGTTGACATATCTATTTTTTTTTACATAGAAAAACATTTTAAGTGAACATGTCATGAACTTCCGCCATTTTGAAAGAAAACTCAGAAAAATTAACAATCTGCCATTAATTTTCCTTATTAGTTAAACTTTAATGATAAAAAATAAATCTGGGTGTTCCCTTCAATGACGAACATAATTTTAATAAACCAGATCGTCGATATCATTATTTATTCTGTCACCCATATCACTGAGTGTTATAATTATGTGTGTAGAGATTATGGTGAAACTGATTTAGTAGTTCTTAGTTTCGTGATTAAACATATAATTATTCCTACGTATTATATTTGTCTATGATTGAAGTGGTAAATGTTCGAGCTGATTTTAATCACAGTATTTTAAATGGAATCGCCATGCTTCTGGCATGAAATTGACAGTTCGTGTCAAATTTTGATTTTTGATTCATTTCGGTTTTTAAAAGAGAAAGTTAAATGATAAAGAAAACAGCATTTGCTGAACATTTACTGCAAATTAATTTGGTGTGAAATGTCCTCGTATATAACATTACAAGAGCTTTTTAGAAAGGTTTTTTTATTAAATATATTTAAACGCAATAATTATGATGCAAAAAGAAACAATGTACATGTCCTTCTTAAAAATTAAAATTTGTTATGTCCTAGAACGGCATGTAAAATTCTGGTTTTAACGATATTTAAATGGAATTTTAAAAGTTCTACGTTGTGAATTGTTAACTTGTAGCGCCACCTAGAGGAACGGAATGAAAATGTGTAAATTAATTTTTTTGTCCATGTATACGGTTGTTTTCTGTATGTGGTTAGTTTATTTCTTGTACCTGTTTATTTTTAAAAAGTACTGTTTAATTTGGTATTATTTTTTATAGGAATTTTAGTTCACTTTGTGTTAGTTAAGATCGAGTTCTGTTGACCGCTCAAATTATCTTAAGTTGTTTCACTTATTTTAACAATTTATAATCCGTACGCGATAACTTAGACAGGAGTTCACTATATATGTACACTTTTCGATTCTTAATTATCGTTCTTTATCAGTTTAATAAAGTTTTATCATGTCTAACAAACTCCTGGAGTTTATTGAAACATCGAATAATAGGTTTATCTTCACATTGTACAAACATTCTTTTGTCATCATGCGGATCATGTTATCGTGCACGGATTGTATTATTTTGTCATATTATTTATGATTTTTTTAAATATAGTAGGTAAAAAAGAGATTGTGTGGTACTCGAAAGTAGTGGGGTTACCTACATGGTGGGGACGCGGAAGGGAAACTTGGAAAAAGGCGAGTCGATTGTCAAGAAAATAACTTGAAATTTTTTTATTCGAAGCGTGGTAGAGACGAGACTTAAACAAATTTTTGAGTCAAAAATGTAAGTGTAAAAAAGGTTTATGTGAAAAAATTTGATTTTTTATAATAATTAACAATTCAGAAAATCATTTTTAAATTTTGACGGAGCCGTACATGTGTGTGCAAATTCTTTTAAAAGAAGACTATTTATTGCATTTTTTTAAATTTATTTTTTACCATGAGTATTGGAATCAATTTCAAAAGTTACAGTTTTGGGAGGTGTAAAAAGCCACATAGAAGCCACGTAGACGCTAAGCGGCGCTGACGTTTTGGAAGGCTAATGTATTTTTCTGATATAATTTATGCAACATATTGTAACTACTCGCTTTGATATATCGTAGTACTTATATTTTACATGATATATACTTATTGGATGTAATAAAAATCTGTAAAAAATTTGTTGTTTATTTTGTCGTTTTCCTTACATTTTGTGTACAGAAAAAGTATTTTGATTAGTTAAAAAGTTATCTGTGCTTACGGAAGTACGTTATACTGTCCAGCTATATTATTAAAAGGTGATTCCTAGTATCTCTTTCACAAGAAACAAAACAGCGCGATGACACTGATTAGAGTAGACCTGGACATTGAGCTTACGATAAATTTGTTATCAAGTCAAATGTTTAAATTGATAATGATGATGACCGGAGCTGGCCGCTTTCGACCATGGCGACAACCTTTGCTCAATGGTTGTTGCGTTGTTCGTGTGTTCTTGCGTAACATATATCGTATTTTTGCTTTGAACTTGAGTTTGCAACGATTGCACGTTGGGATGTTATTTTCATAATGGTATTTAATATTAGAAGGCGGTTTAAGTTTTTGGTCTTCGCATTTTTTATCACGATCACGCCTTCTATCCTCTTCAAAATAACAAACGTCTCGCCGGACTAGTCTTCTCCAACCCTGTCGTTTTTGTGCTGATTTCCCATTGAGGGGGCTCTATAAAACATCTTTTCATTTTGTCTTTGCTGTACATCTTTGTATCTGAGGAGTGTAAAAATCATTATTCCAGGTCTCTTAGGGTGCGTTTCCACCAGGGGTGTGCGAGGATGCGTAGCGAGGAATGTGTTTGTTAAGAACCAATAGCATCACTTCCCCTTCCCTGTACTGAGCGAGGCTAGATAAAGGAAGGGATCCTGTTGGTTCTTAACAAATACATTCCTCGCTACGCATCCCCGCACATTCCTGGTGGAAACGCACCCTTAAGAATGGCTAATGAACACTGTGATAATTTTATGAAAATTGATCCATCTATGGAAAGAAGCCTTATTTTTAAAAGGCTAAATTTTAGTGCTACGTCCGAATATCAATCTCAACTTAAACATCTTGTAAAAATGGCGAAGCAAGAAAAAAATCTGGAACGTACCCCCTATGATTCTATACTAATTAGAATTACCATTCCATATTCGCGGTTTCTGTATTCACGGCATATTTATGGAACGCATCCCCTGCGAATAAGGAGCTTCTACTCTCTTCATACACGAAAAATGATTAGTTGCATAAACTACCAAGTTCCTTAATGTTTCCGTAACAAAAATGACAACACAATTACCATCATATTTCCTGTCACACAGTTGCTTCAGTCTTCGTTCCAATCAGCTTCCATGTAACTATTTACGCAGTGAAGGCACGAATACAGGTATTATTATTCATAACGAGTAATCTGTATGGCCGCTGGTGGCCACTTAACATCAAGCGGCCACTTCATCTAAAAAAACTTTGGCGCTTTGTCGTTTTTTTTTATATGTGGAAAAGGTAAGTAGATCTTGAAATTAAGGTAATTAAGCCTACCCCCATTGTTCATCATTACCTGCTTTGACTAGCAGAAAATTCCAATTGGCATTAAGTCCGTCTTATTTTAACAGCAATTAAGAATAAACAAATCAAAGCAAGCAACAGCCACAAAGGCTTGTTACCATGTGGACGCCTGCACCGATCTCGAACGATATGAAGAAATAGCATAAATAAGTGACATTTTGTACGAGTAGTTTGTATTTTTCCTATTTGAAGTTGTCAGATATGCATACTGCTGAGGACTGACTTGATAGCATCTGCTACATCCACGGGAATATCCCGTTACTTACCAGTGGATAGCGAATAGTATTAGTAAATAATTATTATTAATCAATTGACAGTTGATTCACAAATAATTTTTATATCCAACTAAATAACTTGTTTATTAATTTGGTATGTATAATTCTTTGACAGTTGATCTAATACTAAAACCTTTTTGTCGACGTCGTAATTTGATTGAATATATTAAAATTTTATAAAATCAAACAATATAATTAATAAAGCGATTAAATACGAACGTAATTTCTTGATTATACAAACCAATTTCGAGAATAATCCTGTACACCGTAATTAAAATTATTTTAATAGCAATTTATTTGCCAACCTTACAATTTTACTACAGTCAACCATTACCATTGAGTTGTAAGGGAGCACACTTCCGTGTTAGAGCTCCCAGCCAACCTCACCTGCACGTACATCCTGCCGGTCAGCGAACGGGGCTCTGGCGACCGACTAATGGCGGTATAACCATTCTAACTAGGCTAAGCTAAATGCCACAGATCGGTGATGGGCAGCAGCGTTACCGGTGCGAGGAGCTAAGGACTGTGATCACCAACCCGCTTGCCCAGCGTGGTAATTAAGGGCAAATACCTTTAATAGCACGAACCACCATACAACGGCCCCCAGTTCCCGATTGCCCCGCCATTCCTGGCCAAGGCGGTGGTCATGGTAACGGCGGGGCAGGGGGTGCTAAGAATCCCCGGGTTACGGTAGGTCGCCAAAACCATTCTGATTCTGGCTATCTATAACGGACGCACGCTACGGCTCGACGAACACTTGGCACAACTCGAGGAAAAGCTAAAGAGCACAAGATGGCACATTCTAGGGTTGAGCGAAATCGGTTGAGAGGGGGAGGATATCGTAATCCTGGAATTAGGCCATCTTATGTACTTTAGAGAGGGAGACCATCCCAAGGCAAAAACGGGTTTTTGGTCCATAAGGAGGTCTGTGACAACGTTGTAGAAATCTCCAGTGTGTCGACAAGGGTAGCGTACCTTGTGATCGAACTCACCAAGAGGTATAGCCTCAAGGTTATCCAAGTGTACGCACCGACTTCGACATACTTGGATGATGAAGTGGAGGAAATGTACGAGGATATTTCAAGGGCCTTTCACACCGCCCAAAAAGCCCACTTCAACGTTGTCATGGGGGACTTTAACGCTAAAGTGGGAGTACATGTTAGCGGCGAATCGGTAGTAGGACAGGCACGGATTTGGAAGCAGAAGTCATAGGGGGCAAATGCTCGTCATTTTTCTAGAGAAAGAGAGGCTGTTCTTAATGAACTCTTTCTTTAAGAAACAGTCTCAACGGAAGTGGACATGGCGAAGCCCAGATATTATGACTAGGACCGAGATAGACTTCATTATGACAGTCAAGAGGCGAATATTTAGAGATGTCTCTGTGATCACTAGGTTTAATACCGGAAGTGATCACCAACTTGTACGAGGCACTCTAGATATTGGCTATAAAGCCGACCGCGTCCGTCTTATGAAGTCTACGCTCCGACCAAACCTGCTCCAAACCGTGGCTGAATCTGAAGTGTTCCAAATA
>DWDT01001403.1:0-16036 GCA_018245595.1 Microceris scylla | reverse complement strand
TGTATTTAAGATGGACTATTTAATTTATTAATATATAATAATTTCATCATTCCTGATCTTGTCTTTCCACTGTTACACAGGGTTTTCTCCTAGAATGCCTTGTTCTGCCATGCTAGCGAAGTGCAGGTTGGCATACTGTGAAGTCTGAAGTCTCTAAGATGAGTGATCGTGTTAGAGAACATCATAAAGAACTTTTAAGCGTGTAAATTACCTCAAATATTTTCCTTCACGTTTTCAGCAAAACGTGTTATTCAATATTAAAACGCATCATTTTTTGAAAAGTGGCACTCGCCAGGATTTGAACCGAGTACCCGGTGTAGATGAGTGAATTCTAAAGCACTAGTTTATAACGGCTAATTACAATTTATAAAAATAACATTGTAGGTATATAAATCAGAAGATTTATATATATATATCGTATTTGTATTTTAAGGTTTACAAAACGTGTATCTTATATGGCCAGTGAGTTTCAAACAATTTTAAGCACGTACCTTTATAACACTCTTAATAGAATATATAAATCATGTCGTGCTGAAGCCAGTTTAAAGCGTGACTTGGTCGCGGGATAACCTCTCATTACCTAAATAGTTGTCCTACAAATTACTGCAATTTATCTTAATACGGTCTTTAAGGTTTTTAAGCCCAAAGCTTTTTGCTCTTGTATACGCACATAATATATTATTTTGGTTACTGATAACGACCCGCGTTGCTAGTGAACTTGCGCTGATATTAATTAAAAACTATACTGAGTTGGCATAACGAATTAATTGAAATACACACGTACCTATCTTCGAGATTAAACATCGCGTCATTAGTTATAATAAACAGAACAGAAACACGAAGTTATCATTGTGGATATTATTTATTGTACAGATATTATTTATCAGAATCAGAGGAACGGTTCCCAGTTGTCGAGGCGGCAACGTGGGTACGATTCGGCCGCCGCGGGCTCATCGCGTCTGCGCCGGTCGTGACAGCACTTTGTTAAACTAATGGCTAACAAAAAGAATGCCCCGTTCCATTAACTATGAGCAAATGAGACTGTTGACTCGGCCAATTTGCACGCGCGAAAAGAATTTGTCTTAACTACAACGTCTATTGTAATCTATTTTATTTCCGGCCAGATACTTCTGCAATGTCGTCACGCTTTACTTGACGCGTCGTTCATAGTTGTGTATTGTTGGAAAGATAGTAGGTATCTATTTGCTGCTTCATTTTTTTTTGGTCGTTTTATGATGATATTTAATAGCTATATTATTTGAGGGAGATAATTCAATATTTTTACTAAATAAAATTTTTGAAAAGATAATTGTTATAATTTATTTTATCATGAATATATATTAATATTTTATCATGAATATATAATAAAACTTTTGAAAAGATAATTGTTATAATTTATTTTATTATGAATATATAATTGAATGCATTATATATTTTTCATTTTTATATATGTATATTGAGAATTAATAACTAGACACGCTTAGTATTTCTCAACCTCAAAGCTACAGCTTAGTTAAATATAAAAATGTATACCTTTGTAAAAATATTCTATCATCACAATATCCCTTATAACGTGTACTTAAAAGCGATCATTAAACTTTAGAGGATTTGATCGGTAATTAGTTGTTAGGCGGGGCAATTAGCGAAGTTAGCGCCATGTGCTGCTTCGCGGGGGTGGTGGTCCGCACATGGAGCCCACGCGACAACGCCTCGAAAAAATGAAGCGGCGATAAAAAGCCGGTGCCGGGCGTGAGAACGCCGACACGTGGCTGGCCACGGCTCATTCATGCGTTTGATTCATAAATGTATGCGGCTATGCGCGCTCTAAGGGCATGCGCATTGTTCATTATTCGCCCTGCGCACTCACAATGCTCGCGATATAAATATACGTTTTGCGTGTGTAGCACGCCATTAAATCGATGTTAATTCCGGTGCCACTAAAATTTGTATTTGTACCTACCGTTGATGTTATACTCAATTATAACTAGTAGCTATAAAGATTGTCGCTATACATGTATTTCACATACGTTACAGGAAGTACAGAATAAGTATGTAACTTTTATTTATTTTTTGACTCTATATAATATTATTATTTTTAATTTTTTTTTAAAGTAACTATTTTTATTTTTTATTTTTCTCTAAATACTTCCCTATATATCACTTGGTGCTCTCTGTTTGACTTGGCGTGAAGATATAAAAATAAGAAAAATCAAAAAATCAAAAACTTTAACGATAATTATAACTTACGGAGTCAAACACTAAACATTAGATGTAACAATCTGTATTTGTCATCAAAATAACGAATAGCCTATTCCATTTTAAGTACTCTTAGTATCAACATATCCCTTCAAGTGACGGCGAAACGTTTTAGTCTTGTTTCGTGATGCAATCTCTTTCTCTACATCTCTCCGGTGTTTAATAAGGCTTCGCCGCCTAAAAACGGTTGATTAACAAAAAAAGAAGGCGTTCACGAGTTGGTGAGTTTAACCGTATCGTGTGGGCACTTATTGTTATTTTTATTCGGAATGCAATCTTTTGCGGGCGATCGGCGGCTTCGGTGCCTCGCTATAAATCAGGGTCGATTGAGGTCGGGCGGACGCGAGTTATTTTTAAAATTGCGTGTACAATATTATCGTGTGTTTAGGTGGAATATGATAATTGCGGGAGGCGCCGCAAGCCGACACCGACAGAGCGCCTGCCGCTGCGCGCTCGACGAGCCTTTAGTTCGATTCCGCTGGATTTTCATCAACCTTGTACATACATATTTGTTTAATAATATTAATAGAATAATACCTTGTTTTTAGTGAGATGGTATAATTAAGTCAAGGACAGAATATATGTTTAATATTTGGTAATATATTAAACATAACCATACAAATCATAAGCGTATTGTTCCTGGACGAATAGTGGTAATTGGCGTAGATAGATATTTGAGTAAGTATATTGCCTTGCATTGCAGAGTATTTATAATTCGTTCATTAATATAAAATGAGTGGTTGGTTAACTTATTGAATTATTTATGTTTAAATTGGACCATGGTACCCAATCTGAATATCGTCAGATACTAAAAATCCTAAAACTGCTTTTGTTTGTCCATCGCTTATTCTTTGGCAACTTGATTTGTAAATATACTTATTATAGCAACCTTAAATATATTATAGCAACCTTAAATAGAGCTTTGACCCTTCTTTAGCACATTGTTCCACTGGAACGGTTGTTTTTCTAACATCATTTACGGAATATCATCAATCGAGTAAAACATCGGGTGTGCCCTAACAAAACTATTATTTTTAAATTAAAAGTGCCAGTATGAATGTAAGCGAGGGTATTATTGAAATTCTTATGACGATGTTAGAGATCTGTGATTGACTTGAATAACGAAGACTATAAAAAATCCAATAATACTGACCTGCTTATTGGTAACGGTGACAAGCATGAATATAGCATTTTACAGATACTTTGGTGCTTATTAACATTCATAAGATCCAGCGCAAAGTCATGCCGCCGACAATTATTACAGGAGAATGTTACCCAATAATGATAACAAAGCTATTATGGCAGCTATGAATAATGCTTTGATATAAGAAATTAACATAATATTTTTTGTTCACTCCTTTGGAGGTGGCCGCGGACAGGTATAGGCTATGAGGGTGCAGAATTCTTTGAATGGGCGTTATATAATATGCCACGGAAAATTTAAAACCAACCTTATTATTAATCACATAAGTGTGAAATTTATTTAAACTGCTTATGATGCGTTTTGTTACAGTATGTAGGTCTATACGACATGAATATAAATCTAACGCTGTAGGGTTAGGGTGTGTTATCGAGTGAGCGGCGGAGGGTGCGAAGCAGGTTAAGCTACTATCAATCAGCAAGGCGCCATTGAGGGCTGGTCGAGGCTCGTGAGAAACTGTAAACACTTACCCGCTTTATCTGATAGAATTTTTTTCTTCAACCGCGGAGTCCAGTCGGTTAATGGATTGCGCCGTTATTTGGTTTATTTTTGGTACCTACCGACGTTGCTTAGCGTAGGCATTAGAAGAAACTAATTTATTTCGAAGGGTTTGACAGGTAAGGTAATATGATAACGCAATGCGATGGCACGAAGGAATGTTACCGATGCCCACGATACCGGACCATCATCGATTATTATAAATAGATCTAGCATTACGTCTTTCAAAATTTACTTCAGTTTTGTGACCGTCATTAATAACAATCACTGGGACTTTTTGGGAAGAGTACTAAAAATCAATCATAAGGCTACACCTTTGTGAAAACTGCTACAGTTAGCTGAACTAACAAGTAACTGTCCGTACAATAGGTGCACTGAATCGATAGACGCGTTCAAGTGTTACACCAATTTGGCTGGCCGGGGGGTTCTAAGCGTTTTAGAATTGAAGACAAATATTTGTTTGGAGTTGTGGTCTGGGCGGTATGTCCCGACGCACATGTGCGCCTAAAAAACTGTGTACTGTGTGCGGTGTGCGGAGAGACGGTGTTGACAGTGCGCATAGCTGCGTGGCTGGAGCGGCAAGCGCCGCGACCACCCTCTCGGCCGCCTGCCACCTCACTCCTCGTTATTTTAAACAACATTAAATATTATCATCGTACACTATTCACAGTTTAAATATATTTACAACGATTGCTGGAATGTTTTATTACAACATCACTATCATGTGACGATAAAAAATGAAGTCGCTTGGATGTTGAAATAAGCTTAAAAAGATAAAGGGTGTATGATGTTCAGAACTGTTCAACTTAAGAGACGGTTATATTTCAGTTGAAATGAAGGGGTCGGTATTTAATTAACCGAATGTAGTTTATGTATTGCCTACTTGATGATTGCATAAAAGGGCCTTTTCAAAATTGAAGATTCTCTTTTATATATAATATCTATATCAGTGTTATAAATACGAAAACATCTCTTTGTCTATTTTAGTTTTCATATAAAAACTGCAGAATCGAATTCAAAGACGTTAAGGAGAAATGTAGATTGAATCACAAGAAGTAATACAGGCTAGAAAGAACATAGTTTTAAAACAAGCACAATAAAAATGTAACGTCCATGCATCAGAAATAAATACGTTTGCATACAAAGGCCTTCACGAAAAACAAAGAACAAGTTATATAAATCTGTTGAAAAATGTGTAGGGTTTGAAATTGTTATAATATAAATACGTCGTATTAGCACGAGAAAGTATTTGGTTTCTGTCATAACAGATACCGATGTGGGAGACGCGGCGTGAGAAGCATTTTATCAAGAGGAAGTCGCTGTTATATTTTATGAAAAATGTAATTTACTCGGAAAATAAATCAAGAGTAACGCTTGCACGTCGCCGAATTCCCGACTCCCGGGATTTCCAGCCGCAGTTATAATGGCGGTTAAATTTAACTGATTAGATATAGTCTCTGGGAACTGACAACAAATATAAACAGTAAAACGAATAGTGATGTTTTTGGGCGTACGATATTCTCCTGCGTAAACATACATAGATATGTGAACGATTGCGTACATGTGGTTGTTTGTATATATTATACAGGAAAGACTTGCACTATTGTAATTAATTGTTTCTGTTAAGGGTTCTGAAGGTTGAAAAACAGTCGCGACGTGTGAAAGTCCCGAAACAGTTACTGGACGGGTACCTACAGCTCGGTGTCGGTCGACAAACTCGTCCTAATACTGTTTGCCTAATGAGATGTGTCGAATGCACGCGATCCATTCTCACGACCCAAAATGGAAAAAAAGGGAATACCAAAATTTTTGACTTACTATTCCATTGTCTCTACGTAAACAGAAGTTAAATTTCCCGTGGAAAAAAATGGAAATCGACTTTTTGAGTATTACCAAGTCGTAGTCACTTCCTTAAATGTTTAGCATAAATTGAAGAGAATCTATGTTTTTTTGTGTTGGTGATGGAATGAATGACGCTTTATCGTTCGCATATAAAGTAGAAAAACAAACGGTTTTGTCGATAATGGTTATGTCTGATTTTTAATTAAAACAGATGGCACTTAGAATGGAACGTAATTTTTTTATAATGGGATCTGTTCTAGAGGTCGATTTATTAGTAATTTAATGTATTTCATAATGTTTCTGTTGTGTAGTAACAGTGATATAGGTACATAGGTATTATTGACTATGTAGGACCATAAAATTCTATTCCTCTAATATCTTTCATATATTATAATGATATTTGACTCTTTTGTTATTAGTTATCACTGTTTTCGAAAATGTTGTAAACTACATATTAATACAAAGAACAAAAGTGTAGTCATTTTCAGATAATTTAGCACATAATTGACTATCGGTGCCAAAAACTTTATAGTTTTATATTGCCGATGAAAATCCTTACCTTTATTCATACTGAAGTGACACTTATAAACGGACGTCACTATTACATTTCATTTTCAATTTGGCTATATTCCATTAAAATATTCTTCTTCGTGATTCGTTCCCTCACTGCAGAGGATCGTTAGGCTTTAAAGTATTATTTATTAAAGATTTATGTTTGTTAGAACTTTGCAGTCAATAATAATTAAATAATGGTATTAAATGTTGATATAGGCACGAAGCTTAAGTCTATTTGCCTTAGCTTTTTTATTTTATACAACCTAGTATTATTGTCTAATGATTTATAAAGACCAAATTTCAATACACTGTCGCGGTGGGCACAATTTTTTTTTTCCGATTATACAATTAAGACTAAGACATTAAAAAGATAATATATGTATCTATGTTTATTAATAATAAAGTATTTATTTATGTATATGTATTGCTGTGTGTATAATGTATCATGTCGGGACTTTGGACTGTATTTAGGGGGAATACTAAATAAACAATATTGAGACAGCATTGAAAATATGTTTCCGATAATTGTCCACTTATAAAAAAATTTAAATGATGTGCACAAAAAATAAAAGCAATAAAATTAAATTACAATTATGGTGTAAAATTAAGTTCCACAAAGGTGGCTAGACGACATTTGCAGACTTAAATATATGAAAAAGTTAACACTTAAACATTCCGCACGTCAGGTTCGCGTGTTCCTGTCTGAATGGCTCCATAACTGCACGTATTAAATTAACTTCGTGAACATTATTGGACTTTAATATAGGGATAATATGTCTTGGGACTACAGTAGATTTATGCTTTCGTTGTTTGTTATGTTATGTGCTATAGTTATGTTGTGTCATGTTGGTTATGTTAGTACGTAGATTTTTGTTGGCTTGTTGTATTGTAATGTGATTAGTTATTGTGCGTTTCCATTATATTGCTAAGAGAGACATTATTTTAATGTAGATTCCAACAACCTCATAAGATATAATTAAACTTTAGTAATTTCAAATTAATAGTATTCTGAAAATAAATATACGTTCAGATTCGTTTTTACGAATTTAATATAAAATCAAATATCACCTAAGACTTGTATTTGTAATTTTAAGAGGTGTAATTAACAAACTTACAAGAATGAACTGCGTATTGTGAAAAATATGTGCAGTAATTATGAGCATAGTTTCAAACGATCGCAAATAGAACTGCTCTGCATGCTGTTACCTACTACGCGTGAGACAGTCGGGGCGATGACCGGTGCAAATGAAATGCCTAGTAACACACCTTATAACTCATTATCTAGGAAATTAATAGCTAAATCGTTAACTCTAATGTGTTTTTCTTACTATTAATATACTTGAAAATTAATTACATTTTTTCATTTCATTAATAGGCACATACGTGCTCAGATCAGAATATGTCTTATTATTTTTGGTTTGCATACAGTGCGTCTGAAATGGGATAAAGAAAATCAACCGTTATGTTGGTACATACGCAATGCGATATTCGCTAGATTGACTTAGATGTGTGGGATCGTGGACCGCGTTCCTAGATTAATCAAGTTCGCAGTTCTCATACCATAAGGGCAACATTTATTTTTACTATCTGTCCGCTCTTTAACGGAACAACGTATATCAATAAATAAATCCATTCCTTGTAATTCTCACAGCTCGCCCCTTCGACTGTTCTGAGCCTCATTCCATCGGGCGCGCGTCTCGCTTACTCGCTAAGTGGCCGGAGCAGCTCCATCTCGCTCGTTAACTTTGAATATAACCGCCCTCGCCCGAGGTTTCTCAGAATCGAACTCGAAGTATTTTTTAGAACGCATAATAATTTGATCGGGAAATATTTATGGAAAGGGTGGCCGGACGCAGACTAGTCAGACGAGTCAATTATCAGCTCTAGTGTCGGTCGCCTGAAAGCCGCGCAATGGGTGGTTATCCGAAGGTATCCGATTTTGAGCAGGAATTTATGGGATGGAGGTTGACTTGATATAAAATGGAATTTCACACGACAAAATACTTTTAAACGTACATTGGATTGTATTGTTTCAATCTGTATCGCAATAGAAAGTACTATGACAATTTATTTAAGCGTATTTTTAAGAGTATTTTCGACCAGTTTCATATGGTATATTCATATATTTCAACGAACATATTTATTTAAATAAAATTTGACAATTCGCCTAATGTTTATACGAAAAGTTGTATTCTGGCATAATATTAGATCATATAGAATTCGTTATTATTTTATAAGCATTTCATACTAACAAATAATTTGATCTTTTTGTTTTATTCACACCGATGTATAAATGCAATGGTGGAACCTAGGGGCCATTATGTAAAATACGTAGCACACGCGCTACGCCTCCAAGCTGGCTTCGGCTACGAGAACCGTAGCAATACTACGAAGGAAGCACAACGCGGTATCTAATAATACACTAGACAAATGAAAGGAGAGAAATAATAGATATATATATACTATTTCACACAATAGCTTCCTAAAGGGAATAAATTCATTCAATATTTATTTACAGCTAAATCGTACCATTATAAACGTAATCTATTAAACTAGTTGTTTATTTTAAAACCATGAATTGATCATGTCTTCATTTAACTTGAATAATTTTTTTGAAGTAACATAATTTTCCTATACTTATTTATATATTCACCCTTTTCTTGCTAAGTTCACAATAGCCAGACTTAAATGTCATAATGTAATAGATAATAAAAAGTGACATAGACAAAGACTTGTACTGAGAGTTAAAATTCAAATTCAAATTATTTTATTCTTCATAAGGTATATACACTCAATTAAGCTCATGTTTTGGTTATACTCATACTTCGGCTTTGTGCGCCCCTCAGGCTATAGTAGACCGGGAGAAAAAAGCTGGAGAAAAAAACTGCCAGCACTCTTTTAAATAACAAAATTTCAATAAAGTATAATTGCAAGTATAAACCACATTTGTTTTTATTGAAAAATGATACTTCTAGTTACATAATACGATTCATACGAATTGCGGTACATGGAAATATAATTTAGTATCGGCGTGCAGAAGTCGTAATAATCGTTTCTGTTATACTCGTAATGTCGCAGAGGAGCGCGGGCGGCGTGCGGCGAGCGGCGCAGTTTCCGGTGCATGTGGAAGACAATACTGCTGAATGGACCCATTAATAGCACGCCTCACAAGTGAATGAATGCGTAAACATATGTACGAGCCTCGAACCCGCTACCCCCCGGCTCAGAACACATGGCGCACTGCCGTTATTATCTTATGCAAAAGGTCGATACAATGTTACGTCCATTCGGAGATTTCGGAGAAACCCCTTTTATGACGCCGAATAATATTTCAAACTGGGTCCGGAACTACGCACACTCATTCATTCATATGTCACGCACAACCGTACAAGAAAATAAGCATAAAACAGGATGTAAATAATTAAAGACGGTTGTTTCTTGCAATTATTTTTAATAGTCTGCAATCAACTGGGGGACTGATGTACTTGGGATAAACTATTTAAATATCACACGATGTACACAGATACATTACAAGTTATCATAATTCATAACACCATTTTGTTATTGATCATTAACTAACAATAATAGCTATACGATAGATTCTCTGCGCCTTCTTAGTTTTGTTTCCTTTCATAAACAAACACACAATAACACATTCCGGCCAAACATGATAAGTGCCATTTGTTATCGCTTTCCTGGATTTCCCGTGTTCACACAATTATCTAATACGTGGAATGTAGTGGTATTCAAGGATTATTGTAAAAGTGACAAGATAATTCCGCTTCCCATATTTTTTTCCGGTTCGTTTGTTTGGTAGAAGTGTAAACAGGAATGTGGCATAAAGCTCTGTACCTGCGCAGGTATGTGCATTGAATTCGACTATTTGTCTGGATCGTTTGTGCGACAGGTTACTTCGACCGTTATTCATTTGTTGTTGGTGCGACATGTTGGCGCCAGATACCTTTATACCATTGTTCGTTTAATGAAGCATGCCATACTTACCGTGAACACTACTAACAAAGCTTTCGATCAATGAGAGTGATACTCAAAATTTGTTCTCAAATTTCATCATATTTTTTGTTTTTTTTTTTTATCTGCAGTAACTTTCGAGCTGCCAGTCTTCAATAAAGTGAAGTATTTCCTTAAAGCTATTATAGCGATTACGTCGCCATTAATAAATTTGTTTGCACTGTGTTTATGTTAGCACTTTATCGCTGTATCGGCCGGATATGAACCGTCTCGTCGCCTTCCCGACTCTTATCGACGTAGACTCAATAAAGTCTTTTTGTAATAAATATTATCCGAATAAATACTACAAACCGACTATAACCAGCTCATATGATTAAGCGGCGGTTCCTCTCTTTACACGCGTGGAACGCTAATTAACGGCCCGCATGCGCCGGCTATGAGATGACTTAATTCAAGAACGGAATAAAAACAATTTTTAACAATTGCTGCCACAACCATAACGCTGGCCAAATAGCGGTCACGTGCCATGAATTCGCCACAATTGCCTCGTCGAGCAAATTTAGGGGGTCTTAATCTAACGAATGGGGTACTATACGATGTGATTATTATGTTACGTTTAATTTATACCATGAACGGTGCAGAATGGTCTGTGAGGTCATTGCGACCCGCTGCCCGTATGCGAATTGTATAATATTATCATGGAACGGCGTATAAATAAAATTTACCACGATTCGTAATTGGGAATAAAGTCGGTATATTCCAAAATCCATAAACAAACGCATTCGATTACGTTATGCTGGAAACGGATTATGTTGTAAAACAACCATGTGCGATTATGAACATGCTTAGTCAAATTATTGTAATATGCAAAAATATTGTCATTGAACTATTAAAAATACACAATATAAATATACTGTTATTGAACTATTAAAAAAATAAAACTTGAAAACAAATTCAAATCATATACACGGACTAAACCTTCAGTCACCTAGTTCCCATACGAGACGCATTTCCCATGTATCTATCGCTAACCGCCTGTCCAAAGGTCAGTGATTTTTGATAAGCGATCCGTCTATTATGGGAGCGAGTACTGCATCACTGTGACATGTGGAGCAACGACTACGTACACGTGTTTACTATAACGCCTCGGCAAACACGTCATTCATGAACCGTTGCTTTTCATAGATATATTATCACTGAGTGCACAACCGTACATGCTGGCGTTTTTTACGTAATTGTGCCTTGTACGCATCTATTACCTAGGTATAAAGGCTTATAAAAAGCAATTTTGTGTATCTAGTTGTATCGTTAGACAAATGAAAATAATTTGTAGTCTTACAATGAATTTATTACATTTATTGATAGATGTAGCACATGTAGCATGTTATCTATAATTTTTTTCGCACGTAATAATTAATCGTTATTGTTAAAATGCAAACTTATAAGTATGTTTAGTGACAAGCAATAGAAAACCCAATACATTGCTATTATTTTTAAGGAACTATACAAAAATACCTAACCAAATCTTACATGAGTTCTTAGGTAAAATTGCTAGGTTGAACTTACTAACCTTCAAAATTATTTTCAACTAGTTTAACTCGAATATCTGAACAACTTCAACGTCATCATCATAAAGTGAGAAAGGTATGCGGTTGGTTATGTATGGCCAAGTCATACATGGTTCAGGCGCGTACGTTCTGGTAACAAAATAAAATGTCGGAGGACCGCATTCTCGACAAGCGCCATGCTGCTTATTGTTATAGATTTATAGATTATGTATTTGTTTTACGAATATCACACATTATGTATAGTGTTTTGAAGTTTTTAACACTTGATACAGGAAACTGCAGTAAATAGATGTACCAGATACACAAATCGTGCATTTTACATTTCATAATATTTCCATTGGAAAAGTCGAAATAGTTTGTTATATAAAATAATGGAATCGCTTTCACAAAGTTAGTAGTTTCACATAATCAAATTAACAATACTTACTTAACTGTCACATTGCAATGTAAATAATTTTAAATATACCACGTTGAAATTGAATTGTATTATTGAATTGAGACAACAAGACGGGTAAATTTTTGCGTTTGTTTATTTTTTAAAGTTAAATTACAGTTCTACTGAATTTCATGTTTAATTTGACTGGGCTGCTGATGATCTAGGAGAAGTGTTTGTGTGACGGGCACGGGTGTTTGTTTTGTGGTTGAGCATAAAATTATCTATATAAGTATTTTTAAGATATCTACATATATGTATAAATAGTTTAACAGCGGTTTGGTTACTATAATCAGGATATGACTAATATGCAGTCTGTTGACCATATGGGAAATGTTCATTTATACCTAAGTTAATAAAAATGTGTATGTCATGAGTATAAATGCTCATCACAAAAGTATTTATTCTGTGTGGGAATCAAATCTACGAGACCCAGACGACGATGAGTCTCACATGTGTATGTTCTACTGAGCAATTTTTCCGCAAAGTTTAATTTATTGTAATTAGTAATATAAGTACTCTTTTACTATTCATTTTATTCGTATTGCGTTTTTTAAAATTATCTAAAAAAAAGTAGGCGGTCGTAGCTGCGTGGTTCAGATTTCAGCTTTCCACTCCGGGGGTCCGTGACCCAATACTGAGCACGCAACTCGGAGTTTCCTAAATTTTGGGCTGTTTTTAGATTAAATATCATATACTATTACCGTGATGGAAAATACGAAGCTTTTCTAACTTTTTATTTTTAATTAAATTAATTGCCAACCAACGAATTAAAAATATTGTACTTTTTAAATCATATACAATGTTTTCAGAAGAGGATGACTATGACATATAAAAAACTTTATTAATTGTGTAGATTCAATTCCGTGAACAATATTTTTAATATTTTTTGAATTTTTTTCAATATAGTCATTAATATTTTTATTTGACGCTGGTGCAAGGGGCTAATCATTGAATACCTACTCTAGGTCAGCGTATATGTATCTTCCACGAGCAATTATGACATAAATGTACCTGTAATTTAATTTGAAGTAATGAATACAGCAAAGTAATAAATTATGATAAGTGTTTACAATTCTTAACAAATTCCATATTATGGTTTCATTTACAGATGTGACGTATATATCAAGTTATTGAAGGTAAGCACCCCGAAGGACAATCGGGCGTGGGAGCCTCGTGGGGGTGTTCACTAATGGTTGTTTCGAACTCGACATTACTTTTATTTCATTGTAGACGATTTTTTGTTTACGTCACACAATAGAAACTAACCACATTGCACAATGGATAGGACACAGTCGACCTGCTTCCATTAATACCTGTCGTTGCACTTTTGCAGTAATTGACATTGTTTAGTTTTTGGTCGATTTTGGCAGATTTCTTACGATTTGCAATCAGGTGTATACCTACCTACTGGCTAAAGATGCATAGGTAAGACTCAAAGTTCACATTCGTTAAATGTTCTATAATTTTATTTCTGCTTTGTATTGCTGATTCGATCAAGAATAGTTGCATAATACGAGTATGTAACTAAACTTGGTAACCGTAGCTACTGATGATATTATTCTGTACCATTATGCGTATTTATAACTAGATTTAATAAAATAATATTTCCTTTTTTTTACGTTTTAACCGAAAAAGGCCTATTGAAGTTAAAAACATGACCACTATTATTAGCCTGTCTCGGTCTACTGCTGGACATACAGTTCCTCTAAGGGGGTTTTTGTCTATAATCCCCAAGCTGGGTTCAGAATCGCAGATCACAGCTCGCACCGCCTACGCCGCTGCCCGTTGGCGGCCAGGGCATTTAGCCTGTCGCCAGCGATAATCACTTATGTCTATACCTTTGCAAATGTAAGGCATAAGGACCGAAATAATTTTCGTATAAATATGACTAAAAAAATTATTATTAACAATATTTTTGTATCTTCAATATAACTGTATTTTTTATTTTAGGCAATTTTATAAATCATGCGTATGAAACATACAATGTATTTAATATGTGACAAAAGCAGCATACAATAGAATACTTTAATAAGTTAGTATCTACAAAGTTATGTACGGCGGATGCTTTAAGAGTCATGTGCCCTGAAGATAGTTCATTGGGGGCCCAAACTTGTTAGTGGCAGTATGAATGTTCATGTGTGCTTTTTGTTTTTCTTTACATTTTTCTGTGTGTGAGCGAGAGCGCTGCTGATTTTATAATAACAAATTTCCACAATGCATTTTCGCTTTTAAATTATTAACCATCATGGTCATTTGATGATTTAGTTAGGTAAATGCGACAGGCTTATCAGTATATTGAAGGGACGAAAGTAATATTGTTGCCAGTCGATGTTAGCACCGCCAGTTTGCGGAGTGCAACAGGAATGCAAGTTCGCAAACTCCCACAGGCCAGGATGAGTTGGTCTTTTTAAAGGGCGCGATTCCTGGAAGTGTCTGCGCAGCGAGCGGAGGCTGGCGCTCGCCGGCCATTGTGGCGCGGCTAGTTTTGATCTTATTGTTAATGGGACGCCAAGTTTTTTCAACGGACTCGGAAAAAAGGTATCATCGGACCCCAGCGGAAACGTTATGGACCCTTCTGAAGTAAAATGTAGGTATGCATACATTCTACGAAGGAGGTGTTATTTTAATCGTAGGCCGGCTTTTGTTGTTCAGGAATGTAGACGGCCTGCCTGTCATATTTTTAATGGGCAGTTTATCAGCCTTTCTATGTATCTTATGTGCACTCATGCAGAACTCCTTGATACAAACAATAAAAACACGTGAAAACTCTATATAAACTTTCGAATTAGGTACACGAATTCATGGTTTACTTTTTTTCTAACAATAAACCTTTATATTTGTTATATAAATGCTATTCCATTATCTGTTTCAGATTATATAAGACTTTGGAAACGTTTACACAAAACAATCCTTAAATATTGAGTATGATAAACATGGTCCAATATCAAAACTGTTACTGTGACTGTTAGAAACTTAAAAAGTGGCTAAAACATATATTAAATAAAATAAGTTGTCAGCATTGCGTTGCGAAAATTTACCAACATTAAACAGTCAATAAAAGCTTGTTATCATCTATTATTTTATCGTTACACTGTTGGACGCGGGTTTACACTCAGAATGAGACGCGGTAAGTACACAGCTAACCAAGCTTGCTAACGGTGGCTTGGCAAGAACTAAATTAATGGAGAAGTCTAAGATATGCAGGTTTCCTCCCGAAATTTTCCTTTATCGTTACAGTAAATGATATTTAATCTCAAAAAGTAAGCCATGGACTCAGAAATGATGGAAGGATGAAAAGTTTCGAAACAGCGGATTAAAAGACTAACAATTATAATAAGCTTCAGGATGTAAATGTGTACTTAAATAATGATTGTGTGAGTAATATCGACTAGGAGACGACTAGGATAAAAGTTAGGTTATGTTAGGTTTATATTTACACATCACTCTATAAATTAACCTAGCTTTCACCTTTTTTTCCTTTTTTTAACTTTATTTTTACCTTTACCAGATGTTTTCCAATCACTGTTAGGAATAAGACTCTCTAATACTACGGCACTGAGCTCGATCTTCAGCTCTCCGTCCAACCGCTGCCAGCCATATAAATGAATTACTGCCGAGTAAAATGTTATCCACTGAATGAAATATTTTTGTGAAATCTACATATTTCGGGATATGCGTTACGAACTAATTTATTTTACTATTACTGGAAAC
>DWDT01001402.1:0-16036 GCA_018245595.1 Microceris scylla | reverse complement strand
GAATTAGTACCACTTGTGAAAAACGAATAGGGAAACGTGATAGCTAGTTAGTAATACACTAACACGCATATTTAAACAAACCTTTATTTACAACCGATGTCATCTAATAATGTTATAAACTTGTCACTAGATGTCGTAAGAGACGCTGTGGATATTTATACTTGATGTACTATTTTCAGCGTCATCTAGTGGCAAGTAGAATAACTTTTTGGGTCTAGCAATAGATGCCTATTAGATTATAAAAAATTTCATATTAGAGACTGGTTATCTTCTGTCTATTCTAACTGACGTACTCTACTAGTTATATAAGATATTACCATTGCGTAATGGTAATAGGTACGATAAAAATTAAATATCGTACATAGGCTAGAATAGAACACGACAGATGAAAGTAAAAAAAAAAATTATAATCGTAACTGGATCTGGCCACATGACAAGAACTTTTATTATGAACGGAAGGCGGGGCCGGCGGGCGGGTGTCAGTTTACCGCTACCGTAATTAATTTACCTACCCAGAATTTATCATTAACCTTCGCGAACAAATTCACTTGTCACCCCGAGCCCTAATAAAAGCGTTACGGAGAAATTTTCATTGAGTCTTAACCCACATCGTATCACGCGATGAAATGTATTATTAATTCGTATAAATACAATGAAAGCTTTAAAGCTTATCAGTCATAGTAAATCGTAAAGTTTACATGGTTCTTTTTTATTGAAAAACTGTAAATATTTACCAACCGTGTACCCTTTACCTTTACATATACATATGTAAATTGCTGGATCTATTTAGATAACATGTGCGTGGAGATAGTTAAAGTTTTGGGAAAGGGCGCTGGCTACTTGGCATACTTTTATACATTAACCGTTAAATTATTTAAATAAGGGATGAGAGATATATGAATGAATTTCCAAACCGCATAAACAGAATCGCGGTTACCGACTAGGATTTAATTAAAGTGAATGGTGTACATACGTAGTTATACCGCTAACAAAAAAATATAATACGAGTATAGATATTACAGATATGCAGGCGGTCATTCGAGTGTTACTATATATATAAATATATTGTAATGTATCGTTATATGTGCCTTGGTATTGGTTATATAATATATTATAGCTTCGTATGTGACGACCTCTAAACTACATATCAAAACTTCAAATTAGCAACAACGATATTGTGTACTTAATACTTGTATGGCGATACTGTACAAGCGCTAATTAAAGTCTCACAAGAGGACGCGCTCCTTGATCATCTGTGACTCGTTCAACCAATCAGACAGTATTCAAAAAGGTCCTTTCACAAAACTTCCACCTGACAGTTACTATCATTCAACGAACGTGCAGGGATTTTCGATATGTTGGTCTGCGCGCACTCACTCTCTGCCAAAATGCCAGTGTATTCATCTCAAAGAAACTACCAGCGTCTCAAGTTGATCAGTTAACCATCATACATTATCTGTCAGTATTACATTTCTCAAGTATTGTATACCTACATAAGCCAGTTTATAGCTATTTTATCTTAACGTATTTTGCGTAATCGCAGTTTTTGCGATATATTTCCGAAGAATCATATTTTTTGCGATTTTAATAGAATATTTAAAAAGTTACAAAATGCTATTTTAATATTGAAAACTATTTTCTTCGTAAATGGTGCGTGCGTTATACAATGACATCATCGCTATCAAACTTTAAATTTAAAACGAATAGCGATAATTTATGTACAAATAAATAAAAGAGATCTAAAACACGGCATATGGCTGCCAGGCATAATAATTCTAATATATAAACGATAACATTAATGTAATCGTAACAATTATATGCGGTCAATGTCATTCTCGTAATTATAGGTATAGGTAAGTTTTTTAATTATTTGATTAATAGCATCAGTAATTCTAGTTCCCATTCATTTAATTGCAGGAGTCCGATTAATGCAGATATTTTTTATATAATGGGTGTAATTCTTTAAATGTGTTACGAGAAAAGTGTATAATTCAATAATACAACCTTCTGTTTATCTTTATTTAAATGTTGTCATCATAAAAGTGATTTAAATAATCCATATAATAGATATCGATGTAAATGGTGTCGAACAAATTGACTTCCGAATTTAAATTCCATCCAGTAATAAGATTAAATTTATGCTCATATATTTTGAAATTGTAAAATAGAGTTTATATATAGTATTAATTCAAAATTCTATTTGAATTAACGGAAGCGTTTGAGATATCGCCGTGGAGGATTCCGCGCGAGCGTGGCACGCGGACGAATCGACATCGAACGAGCGGCGTCGACTCGATTCTCCGCGCGCGACGTACCGCGGCACAGCCGCCAGCCGCCAGCGCCAGTTCACTGGAACCTCTGCACTGCGACGGTGTGTTCCTCTCTCCCCCTTCTCAATATAACCGAACCAATAATAAATAGTACCCTTTACGTTCATGCAAGTATATCACATTCGCTAGTGTTCTGTTCTCAACGGTTATTACATGTGTATGTGCGCACCTCGGAAAAACCTAGTTCTGTGAATTTTCCAAGAGGCTTCTTTGCCCGCGCTTATTGACGCAGATCTCAATCTTTTTAAATCAACAAAAGGTAAGAAATAACTTAGTGTGAATGAAGAAATAAACAGATTTTATAACAGTCAGTCTAAAATTTGACGTTTTTGTACAAAGCAAAAATAATAGGCAAATTGTCGTAAGATTTCATAAGCTTGTTTTTTGGAATTTTGTTATTTGTATACAAAAGTCGCAATTAAAAACTTAAGTCATTTTTAAAATACGGCGTTAACACAATGACTAAAATAAAAATAATTCCTTTAAAAAAATAGATATTTCTAAATCCTGTTGTCTTAATATGTGCAATGAATATGTAATTGAATTTTGCTTTAGGATTTTATGTTTTTATTTATAAACCTAATTTATAGGATTATATACGTACTTAGGAAAGGACCTCCTAACACGTTTCTTGTAAACCGGTTCGGTCGATACACGTTGTTTCGCCGCCAACACTTATGCAATGGACAAATGAATCCTCAACCCGATACCGTCTCGCCTTTGAGTCGTCCGACTTGAGGAATATCGGGCGACAACGCACTCACAATATTTGGGAACAAACGAAGGTGTGCTTTCTACTTCCTGCACAAGAGCATAGGTTACGCCTTTTGGCAAATAACAGCTCATGTGACTGAACGAACTGATTTACAAATTTAAGTTTGCAAACATCTACAAAATATCGCGTATTTGCATTTGCTGAAAATTCATTAGCATTTTTTAATTTGAATCTATCGGCATGGATTTGAGAAAATAATAATACATGACCAAGCATCTTCCCATTGCATAATTGATTTTGCAAGATACAAAAAAAGATAAACTTTTCGAGTACTGGACAAATTGCAGAGCGGAGACCGCACAGAAACATCTGCCAATAAAAAAAAAGTTTGGATTGAATATTGTCAGCAGCTGCGCCGGCGATCCACGTGCCCTCACAAATTAATAATAATAAATATTACGTTTTCTACATTGGCACTTTTGTAAATTGATGTTCATTGTGCGAATTTGACTATGTTTGATGAAATGTTCCTATCAATTATTCGACAAACAAAAAACAGTATGAGTGATAATATATCTTTTCTAGGTAGTTTGTTCTTAAAATTGTTATTAATCTTCTTGTTACGTAGCGAACCGGATGAGGAATGTTACGTTAGTAAAAATATAATTTAATATAATACAAAACGTCCAGTCGATCAATCAAGCTCATGTCTTCGTGAGTATTATTATAAATAACTTTATCACTTCTTATATGTGTATATTATGTAAGGCATTTATTTGCAGAATACTTTATGACTCTTTTATCCGGTGCTTGTTATTAACGCTTAAAATAAAGTTGTAATTACAAAAGAATTTATTAAAATTTTTTTTTTTAATTTCTACCAGTTAACAGAAACATAAATACAATTTTCCCGGTAATTCTAGCGTGTAAATAGCGCCAGACTTGTATCGGGCCGGTTCTGCGTGAGATTAGCTATTTATAGTAAAAGTTAAATGATATTTTCACTTAATTAAATACGCTAAGGGGCAAGTAACGAAAGCTCTGATTGTTGAGCTCACATCGGCGGCCCGCCGTCGCGTCACCGACCACTTGGCGTCGTTATATCGATCTGCAAGTTTATATGGCACACGTCGGTGTATTTAGGAAGTTTGTTCATTCATAAAACACAAAACCAACAAAGTTTCGTGCCCAGTCAAATTACTTGCGTGTTATATTACGGCTCACTCCAAATTAGCGGCTACTACGTAAGCTAACACGAAATTTATTATTTAATCATCACGTAGGTAAATAGAAAACGTTTAAAAGCAACAAGTTGCAAGATAGTGTTTTGTGACGCGGAAGCGTACAATTATAAGTGCGCAATACATCCGAGTCGTAGCTATACCGGCACTTGTGATAAGCAGTTAAAAGGTTAATCAGATGGCACTACCCCCCGTTCGTCGGCTGTTACTTGTCCATTTCCGTTCCTGCGATCAGCCAGTATTGCCTGTAATTAATTGCTTCTGTTTCTACGCTATGCTAATAATACACTCCGTGAGTTCATTCACCCGATGAATGTATTATTCCATGTATGTAAAATGTAATTAGAGGTTGCAAAGAATGTGACAAGTAAAAAAAACTTGGCAAACCGACAAAACACAAGGCGATCATATTTCGCATTCAATTTACTCCGTCGAGATGCACCCTTCATAAAATTGACACGAATAAAATCCCGCGAAACCGTAGTATAGCTTAGATAGCCTACTAAAAGCGGGTGAAGGCGACGCGGAGACGTTTCGAGACATAATAAGAACGAGCGTTGTCGCTTGGAAAATTGTGGCAATTTAAGGGAGAAGCCACCCTTATAGGTAATTAGTTTGTTACGAGGAAGATTTTTGTGGGTTAAATACGCCTTATGGCATAACAAAAAATATTCCAAGGAATGGGAATATCGAACAAGGCGCATTTATATTGCTCCCATGCGAAAAGAGACCCTGACCTCAAATTCTGGATGTAGACGGTGTAGATATCTATGTAGTATATTGTTCTAGTGATTTTTTCGGAATGAGGTCATGTCTTCGGGCCGGCCAAATGGGGGAAACCTTTTCGTAAGCTGTCCATTACTAGAGTTGCGTAAGCTTGATGATGTTATATTTATCGCGGTTTGCGTTTTATTCTGCGGAAAAGGTCAGATTATATATACGCTCTATACGCTATTAGGTGATAAAACAAGTGAACTTCATTTCACCAGTTGAATGTCAACAATAACAATGATCGAGGTCACGACACTAACGAGGGACTGGGAGTCCACTCTGGTGGAAGTGGTTTGATAAGGGGCTAAAGCGAGGGCGACTCGTATTCGTATGCAAGCCGCGGCGGTGGCGGCGCCAGAACGATCGATACTCACCCGCGCGGACTATACGGCCCTCGCTGCTACAACTAACAGCACCGCTTCAACAAATACACACGCGGAAATTTACTTACTGAATACTTTTCGGAACTTCTTATAGAGAACCCACCGAAGGATCTGCCCTACCACGTGATCCGCTACCATTTAATAGTTGGCCGGCGGAAACATCAACATTCTTTACAAATTTAATTCCTGTATTCTGTGCTGGAACAACGCACTTATTTTCCATCGACTAAGTTGTTTACCTAGTTCCAGTTTTGAATTCATCGCTCTCGGAAACTAGTTAACATGTAATTACCAACAAACACCTAAACATAATCGTATTTAATAATCCGCGCATTATAATTTGTGCAAATTGATTTTATTGCGTTACCATAGCTTACCAAGGCACAAACTAATTGATTTAGGACGAGTAAAGGCAAATGCCACTTCAAGAGGATACGATTCAAATTGAGTAAATGAAATAGTAGAATTACACTAACACATTCCGTAAACAAGCTATATAAATCTTGAGAGATGATATCATTCGTGGCGACAACAGAGGGCAACAAACGAAAAAAACACCCGTTGAGAGCAAGCGGAATAACCATGAACAAGTAACGTGGCTCGGCCGGCGACCGCGTGGCCCTGATCTTGGCGAAAAGAGCTCAAGATAGCGAGATTCATTTACTGGTCAAAATATAGTACAAAATGAAAAAGACCGTGTCATAAAATAGGTGCAAATACCAATTATGTTGGATAAACATGTTTTTTATATCGTGAAATACTATGAATGATTTTACTATACGTAGATAAATACTCTCTGTAGGGGACATATACAGCATTTGGTTATGGATGGCCTTATTAAAGACTACTTAAGATCTCTCAATTAGCAAATGAGTTTATTTCTGGCTACGGATATGTGCCAACGTAGAGCTTACTCAAGTCAAAGATTATTATTCTACCATTAGGACGATAGGATCTTTGGCGATAATAAACTGATGTAACAATACGCCTGCAATATCCAAAACGGGTAGGCAGAAGACTAGCATTTCCATGTTTCACCACTTACGTTTAGAAGTTTGTAATACAAAATTTAAGGTAAAAAATCGAATAGTGCGCGATATGGGAATCGAAAGCCACTCGACCAATGAGGCGGTAAAGTCAATAATAAGCTGTTAATTATTAAAATATATTCCCTTTGTATTTACAGTAAAAATATCTTTTAATACACGTTATAAAACAATAGTGCAATGATACAAAGGTTATTGAAACTCGATGTCATAAAGAAGAAGTATGTCGGGTCTGCAAGGTAGAGATATTTCTCATCCTGATTGCCTTGTAACAGGCCTGGTGGTACGATAAATAATAATAATATAGACATCAAATAATCATGCACCCAGCGTATGCATTACGAACCCACCAGCATGAAACATCAGTAACTACGATGAAAGGAAAGTAACATGACACCATACGACCAGTATAAAGGTCCACGAACAGTTAGCTAACGACATAATGTATTCTCAATCTGATATCTGCAAGACAATGGGGGGAGTTCCTTAAAAGGGAAAGGATGAAAGCGATTAGAGTTATAATTATAAAAAATACATATTGATACTTCCATTTTTGATCTCAAACGATAAAAGCTTCTAGGATTATGTGAACCTTTAAAATATCCTAAAATATTCCGTGAAAAAAATATAAACCGTACCTATAATTTACCATATTAAAGGTTAGTACAAAAATTATTAACAACTCCTAAAGTTTGGACGATGGGTAAACGATGTTTATTCATAGTTTAGTTGCCACTGTTTCAAGGAAGGGACCGTAAACTGTTTGCTAATAACTTAATGCACCAAGACTCCGGACAATCAGGGGTCTTGCTGGGAAATGGTGAGTGAGATATCCGCATGAATGGCCTTATGAGACACCGGGCGTATTTATGATAGAAGTCCCATCACATATACATATAGAAATGATCATAGTATCAAAATCCTTGGTCATGAAATAATAGCTTAGGACGTGTAGAGAAATTCTAAGAATAACTCTTTCAGTGTAAATAAAAAGTTTAACCTCTCGATTTCTTTATTTGAAATTCAGTTAGTGACCAGGAAAATGCTACGACATGACGGCACGAAGCCTAGATCATGAGTCGATAGCGTCTATAACGTTACCTGCAACGTTATCCACACTAGAGCAGGGTGCGCTAACTGTTTGCTAATAGCTTAATGCACTTCCTATAAGAGTCAGACAATAGGGGGAGCCTACATAGAATGATGAGCATATGCCTTTCTAAATAACAGTGTAGATATAAAACAATGTATAAGTGAGAACTTCATGTGGCTTAATGGAACGAAATTGATACTGAATGGCTCAGGTCGCTCTAATACAAAAAATGTATTAGCGGAAAACGGGAAGTGTCTATTTTTGATTGAATATATTTGTCTATCTAATTTCCATGGAGATTACATATCATCAGATGGCTTAACAGGGTCACTTAACACTTAGTTCTCTAACTTTAATTAAAGACCATTACTTGGAGACAATTTCAGAACTAAATATGTTTCTTTTGTAACTGAAGTACCAAATTGATGATATGATATAAGTAAACATGACAAACGTGCTGATTTTAACTTGGAGACTAATACATACGTTTCCTAGAAATGAACGTGACTTTATCGACTATAATATCATCTTGTACTTAGCAACCAATCGGATGAATCAATAATTTCAATTAAATAAAACAAGCGCTCCACACTCCGCTCAAACTAAAAAGCTCATTGTGTTTATTGAATATTATTGACTGTCCATTGTCTATACATATTCAATGTGACACGGTGAATGGATTCAAAGCACTTGCTTATCATTGCAAAATGAATAAATAATGAAATTTATTACTTTGTCCTTTAATCGCCTTCGTATGCACAATGTACATAGAATTACATAAAATTAGATAAAATAGAGGTATTATTATGAGCAAACCTCAGAGCGTTGTGTTGATGACACCACTAATAAAGATTCATGTCAGGAAATGAGAATCATAGCACCAAACCGAATGACTTGAACAACAGCTTTCTCTGACAAAAGACTGCGTGGGTACCTGGATGCGGTCCTTTATTATACTGTTTTTTTTAGTGGCCCGGCCATTGCTCCCTATATTGGACGACCCTTGGCCGAACAATGATTAGAGCGAGGGGGAAAAGATGCAGCTGCTCTTTTACTTTTGAGTCGCAACATTCTTGTTATTATCCAAGTTTCCGCCTTTGCGAAATGTTGCTAATCTAGTCTCCACTGTTCAAAGCTTTGTGTATTCTTTTTTATTGGTATTTATTTTTACCGGCTAGTCCTTATCGGTTATTAATTACACCAGACACTTCCGATTCCACTTTGCGATTCTTTTATTATTACCCTAGATAGTAAGGATGTAATTTCTCAAATTAACCATCCCTCTAAGAATCATCAACCTTGATGATGAAAAAAAAAGAGAAATTCTGTCATATAAGATTAATACGGAAAACCTAACGCGTTAGTTTTGTAACGTTATCCGGATAGTTTACCTGAGAGAAGCGTTTAAAGTTCTGATGCAACGTGAAACGCAATGCTGTTCTCATAGTTGGCAACTTCCATCAGGCGCCAGGCGGACATAAGAAATACAAAGTTAGTGCGACCACAGCGGTGATTTTCTATTAAATGAATAGCGGTAATTTGCTCGCCTATGGTGAACGGCCATACACTCCATCAAATCAAGCAATTAGACTAGATCGATCGCGGCTTCAGATTATACGTAAAAAACGGGCATACTGTTACGTTTCGAGCTTTGGTCGCGAAGAAAAGGAAACGTGATGTTATTTTGCTCTTGTGAAGTGATTTCCGTGAAACGCGCTCGATGTGAGAGCTGGTCCGGGTTCACGGCCACCAGAACAATCGATTGTTGAGAGTTCGCTGCATACCTACTGCTTATGTATTGGAGACTGTATCGACGTTTTTATGTAACGTAATAAAACAATTTGTAGTGTGTTAATTAATTTTTATCCATTGTATAAACAATAAATAGACTTAACGCCCTTAAGAAATATAATTACTTCGTAGTGCTATAGAAACTCTCGATGCTATAGAAACTCTCGATGAGTTGAAGAATCAAAGGATTACATGGCTCGGTTTTCATAAAGTGTCTCGTTAACTAATGTGTCCAAGGCGAGGTGTTATTAAGCTGTCCGGTCTGCATTCAGACGAATCTCCGTAAAATTAATTAGTTACATTGAACCAACAGGCGGTTATCGCGGTCACTGCGACTTAATAGACTGAACACTCTCAAACACATGTTACTATAGTCTACTATATTTCATTATTATCGATACAGTTTCTTATAATGTTTTTAGAAATTACTAATGTAACTCAAACTTTACATTACTTATTTAAACATTGCTTATCTCAAAACAATCCTATAAAAATAACCGCCTTCTATTAAGAAAGTGTAAAACATGAATTGTAATGTGAAAAAACGACGTCTGGAACAATAAAAGCTTAAAAGTATTCTTAGATAAATATTTTATGAATCAATGAAGGTTATTTAAACTGAAAGGTAGCCGATTAAAAAGGTCTCTGCTTCCGAGGAATAAGCGAAAGGAGAAAATATAAGAACCTAACTTCTATATAATTCCTTGAAATCTAATACCAACTAAAAACGATATATTAATATGGCGTAGGTTTCTGCGTGTGTCTTGATATTCTTAGTTTGGTATAATTTCATCGATGCGGACTAGCAACAGGGGATAAACTCATTTGTTCACAACATGTTTTTGCGCTAATTGATCGATTCGCACACACTAATACAGTTGTAGACACGTTCATGAATTAATGGAGCACGACAGGTGATGAACGAGAATGAAAACGACTTTATTAATATTATTTTAAATTAGTCGTTTTAGTCCTCAGTATAAATTAAAATATTACGAAGGATTTCAAGACTATCGGTTGTTGAAGTTATATTTTCATAATAACCCATTTACGAAAAGTACTAATTTTGTCACCAATAATTACAAAATCTATAAAGTCTCATACGCGCTGTCTATTTTCGACGGATGATCTTTAAATTCTAGTACGCAATCTTAATGTTTTTTAATAATAATAATAACCATGCTCTTTGTTTCTCCAACACGAAAATTTGCAAATAGTAGACGAAAGACTTTCTCATCGCTAGAGAAGCGATCTGTCACACAGTAAACTACAAAAGAAGTGAAAATCTAGTTGTGTGTGTTCTATTGGTGTATACTACATTAGAACTGTTTGTGAATTGTGCGCACAATAATACGTGTTTACAAGCGCAATGAAAATGCTACGTGATGTCCATTACTATCATTATAATGCTATTATCATACATACAACATGATTATTTACACGACAATTCCTAATGCGGACGCAGCTATCCATATTTTATTGTTATGTCCTTAAAATCTTTCCACACAAATTTTTGCTCTTGGGATTTGTCACTGTATACATTCGTGACACTAACAGATTACATTCATTGAATTGAAACGTATTAAATTGGTAGGTCACCGCGTGAACTGTTTGATATTTTATAGCCATTAGAAAGGCTATTTAGGCTCGTAAGGTCGTAATTTCTGACCACAAAAGAACCCGCAGCGTGTCGTCGTATACTCACCAGCTATAATTTAATATCCGCTCCAAAAATAATCCAATTTCCTCATATAATATACGCTTAGCTGTACATCAAATCCTGTAGAGTTTACGTTCTAATTAAGTGAGAGCGATCATCTAACCCCGATGTGTCCACGATATTTGGTTAAGAGTATGCCACAAATGTGAAAGAAGATTGGTCGCCGTCCTTATACGTGCGTGAATAGACCGGTGTCTGGTACAAGGTATTCAGTGCACCTAGTTCTGTAGCTTTTCCGTGTGTTCCCTTGAAATGGTATTGACGGAGACGGCTACGAGATTTATGTACATCATGACAAAAATAATATATAGATCGATTGAATGTAGATAATTTTTATTATGGCTGAATGTTGTTCTACATAATAATACATACAATGAAAAAGGAGAACCAAAAAAATAAAGTGCAAAGTATATTTTACCGTAACAATCATTTCGCATAACAACTACACGCCTGTAATCCCCGAAGAGGTAGGCAGTGGAATGCAGAACACTCCCATTCATTTCGCTTAGTATCTTTATATATTCCCAGTTACGGTATTCTTGAATAATGCGAAACGTGAGCTCGTCGATAAAAACAATAGAAGATATTTTATGAACAGTGGTTTTTATTCTTTTGTCGATTCAAGCGCGGTGCGCTATAGAATCGAAGGTCGTATATCCGTGCAAGGTAACCCCGAAGGACTCGCCCGGCGATAGCAATTGTCCTTCGGATTTCCGTTCCTTTTCTCCTTCTCTCTCTGCTATAGAAATCCTATATTTATCTCGGGCCGTGTGAGCGTCGCCGCTAGGCATTCCTATTTTCCGTAAGGTCGATACTGCGACGTTTTAGTTTTGCTATACATAGTTCGAACGTATTGACTCATAATTTGCTATGGAATGGCGAATACATTTTAAAACGTAAACAAAAAGCACGGAAGCCGTTGCAATTCATGGTGTTACACATCCGGTGTTGTTGCGTCCCTTTTCGAGGTCGGACCGTTCGCTAACGGTTGTGCGTTGTGCTGATACGTATCTATTATCACGGTTAATGAATGAACCCCCTAATGACAAATTGATGGCGTGTTCCCGTAGCGTAGCCGAGACGAGCGGGAACGTGTCTGGCGCTTAATCCATTCTTACACGGACCAACCAACTCACTGATTAACAAACTTATCTAGACGGCGGTGGATTTATACTTTCTGCTGTTCTATAAATAAAACGTAATCTTCATGCCAGTCTTAGACAAGATAACTTGTATAATTATATACTTGGAATTGTTTTTCTCAGGTGAGACATTATTTAGTAGATTACTCATATAAATTTCTGTGTAAATCCAATTTTAGCATCTATAATGTTGAGACCGTCAATGAATTCTAAAAATAGACTGATCTTATGTATATGTGTATTTCACTAAGTTTCGACATCATTGGAACTCCCATTTAGTATCAACGTACATTTAAGTTATCTGAATGTATTAAATACGTGGTGATCGTTTCATGCCAAACAGCTAAATTTAATAACATACACATATACGTACATTCACGTCAAGTCCCTCGCGGGGTAGGTAGAGAGCGCGGAGTGCACGAATGAGAAATGTTAAACTATAGTCCACCACATTAGCCAAGTGCCGGGGGATAAACTTTATACACCTCAAAAAACTTTATGGAAAAGTCTAACATGTACACATTTACTCATGATATATGTATATATCTACACCGTTACACAAGTGATATTCAAACTTAAACGGCAAATAAAGCGTGACGGCTAAGTAAACAAAATATTAACTGCAAATGTCATTATTATAAACTAAAAGGAAACTGTACAAAGGTAGGGAATATTATGTAACTCATTTGTTTTCTATAAACGGAACAAGAGGTATTAGGTTGAAGCCTTTTAAGTATCAACAGGAACAGGACATCAAGAAACCGGACAGGATGTGTTGAAAAAACAAATACAACCCTGTATTACCAGAAACATGTCAAATTGACAACCACTTTGTCTTATAAAAAGTTAACCGTAAAAGGTAGACTGATTATATAATTGATTGCATTCTGTTATAATGTTTAATCTCCATCAGAGATACAATTGGTCCCGTGAAATTATGAACGTAATTACTTCCACCGAATTGGGAAACAACATTGGCCGCACAATAGCGATGATTGTTTCACAAACAACCTGAGAGGCAACTATTGAGAGTACACAAAGGAATATAACTAGCGGAGTATTGAAGCGGACAATGCGTCGGTAACGGGACAAGGCACTAATTGTGAACAGAGCACTAAGCTCTTCCGTTACCCGCTGCGCCGCTGAGCAATAACACTCCCGGGAACAGCCAACCGATTCGCAGACATGTCGGCTCACCAACACACCAACATGCCCATACACCAACAGGCCAATATACCGATACGCTGTATAAACAAAACCGCCTAGAATCATTACCACCAAACGAAACTAGCGGCAAAAAACAAGTAAAAAAGCGATTGTAAAATTCCGCGTAGAAAGTGCTTTTTATAAGGATGCCCTTCTCTTCGTGCTGTACAAATTGACTAAGCGCCCCGGATACGATTGTAAGCTCCATTTTCTATTTGACTGCGTTCAGTGGACTTTAAACGATAACGGTGCGTAAAGTGTTGTGACCAGCGCCGGCCAGAAAATTGATTGTAAATGGGTGAATATATATATAACACGGTGAGTCATAGACAACACGAGATTTGTTTCTTTACGAAAGGATTGAATTTTGTCGGAAATGTCGGAATTTCTAATGACGGAAATCCTAATCCCAAAAATGTCGGAAATTCTAAAAAATCGTAATATCTCCATACAATTAATTATTGCGATATTCTGTTTCTGGATTTTTAACAAGTAATAAAATGTAAACTAACTAATACACTTATCATGTAAGTAGCGTAATTGTTTCCAAAGTAAATTAATATCGAGACGTGTGTAGTTTGCGACGATCGTGATCAGAATGCATAATGTGTTCGAGTGTAGGCTTGTAGTTGTTTCTAGTCACGAATTAGGAACATTGTGCTCACGTATTGTTTGGTAACAGTCAGCGGTCGGCACAACAAATGTTGAATTTCGAACTTTTCATCACATAAAAAACCTACATGAAGACAAATATAAAAAAAACAGCAAATAGTAAATGTAAAAAGAACGTGAAATATAAACGTATATAGAACCTCAACAATTTTGTGTGTGCAAAACGAGATCTTAAAACTTTATTCTATCACTGTATCAAGTTACTAGAATCATATTATTTACTCTTTATATAGCAATAAAATCCACTGAGATCAATTAGATGATTGTTGTAATTGTTATAGAAGATGACTTGAATAATGTCAGTAATAGCTCGGTGGTTATTCTGAGTATCATTATTTTGATTGTTCTGTGATGGGCTTTGATTAAGTAGGATACGATTAAAAACGATTAGCTGTAGAACAATGTTTGGTTTCTTATCCACGAACCATCTTATTCACCATAGCGTAGACAAATAAACAATAAACAAGCCCTTCGCTCGTCAGCATTGTCAATGTTTATTTACATGAGGCTGCTACCAACAACAGAGCTGTTGACCGAACGGAACTCTCAAACATTCCAAACGTAACTTTATATATTTATACAACTCTTAAGAGATCCAATTTGTATGTGAGTAAAATTCGAGAGTGTCTATGCAGTGCTAGTACTTGTGATTTATTGGACAGGTGTTCATTCCGAACGCAATTGCTGTCCTTTGATGTTGGATTGAGTGATGAATGATATAGTAGGTATTCCGTTCACATGCGCTTAAAGAGAGAGCGTGCAGTGACTTACAAGTACCTATGTACCTACCTACAGTGGAATTAGATCCTTCCCTCGGCTTATTATTTCGCAACTGCAGATTCATCGTTATGAATCATTATGTTGATATTATATTTTAAATTTTCAGTAGCTTCCGTCTTATGACTGTAAAGGCAATAATTACAATTTCAAACACCGCAATATCCAATATTGTTACAACTACTTGCGAAACAGCAAGACGCGTTTTATATCCACAAAATACGTGGTAACTAACATAACATTCGAATATATTTAAATGGTTTTCTTAAAACTCATCATACGCAAATGTAACATAAGTGTGACGAACTTAACTGTTCAAATTACAGCCAATTTTTATTCAAATGCTTTGGCTATTTGGTGATAAATGGCAGAACTAATCCCTTGAGAATTTGGAACGCGTCCTGTACATAGGCACGAATAGGAAGAAGGAAGCCGTGGAGTACCCAGAAAACCTACTACTGGAGCGACATCTCTAGTGGAGACACGTTGAACGAGCACTCGAATCACAGCGCGACGCGAGCGAGCACACCGACTTCAGCAAAGTGTTCTCAACTTGAAGCGGGAACAAGCAAAACATTTCGCACGTGAGGAACACCGTCTTAAAGGATTCAAAGGCGCTTTGTAAGAAAACCGCATGTCCTTTAAATTTTAAACACGAAACTTTAAGCTGGAGATATTATGCAGAAACTAAAAGTAGTCTTTGCAACCGCCAAAATTGCAGTATACAAAATGAAAACTTCAAAGTCCCGAAACAATTTGATATACATTGGATCGTTTTAAGGGATTTTTATGTCTATCTCGAAATAGGTCTCTCTAAATATGAACGGAGGTAAGATAATTATGATTTATTATTAAAAAGCGATCGTAAAATTTCCACTTGAAATTCACGTAGGTACCTGGATGAACGCAACCCATCGTCTTAAAAGCATGTAACATTATTTATACAACTGGCAATATTAAATATTATTATCGTTCTGTAATTGTTTTATTATATGTATATAACATACATTTTATTTAAAATATGAAAGTAATGGCAGTACGAACTGGCGCACTTTTAAATTCACGTACGAACATTCAAATTCAAATTCAAATTTCATTTATTCAAAATTGGTTCATAAGAACACTTTTTGTACGTCAAAATGATGCTAC
>DWDT01001401.1:0-16037 GCA_018245595.1 Microceris scylla | reverse complement strand
TGAAACGTGGGAGTGTACTACACTCCTCTGCCTACCCCTTCGGGGATTACAGGCGTGATGTTACGTTTAATTTGTTATTATAAACACATGTTAAAATAAGTACTCTACATATTGAGATTCCAAATTACAACACAATATGTGTAAAACTACCTTACTTGAGGTCAAAAGTAAACGCAAATTCACGCCTATAATCCACGAAGGGGTAGGCAGAGATGTACTACAAGTCAAAAATACTTTGTTAATTTTCAAATCCTTCTATGATTTGGATAAAAAAGCCATATTATTTTTGATACAATATTGATCTGTTAGGTTAATTGTACGGGGAGTACCTACTATTGTTAGACGGAGAGAGCGTAGTGCCAAATATCTATTTTTATAGATCTGGCGGCCTTCTTCTATGTATAAAGAATTAACGCTAGATCGAGTACAAAATTAAATTACTCCCGCTTTGTCTGTCGACGAACAGGCAAATGAAATGGAACTCGAATGGGATAACTCTACATAGTTAACGATGATTAACTCTTTTGTCTTTTGTTTGTTTTCTTTAGCGACGAATAAGAGTGGCTGTCTCATGGGAAGTGTCAAGTTAATTGAATGACGGCGTGTAAAGTTACGGCGTGTACCGAAATTTACACTGTTTATAAGTAATTATATTTCTTGATATATTTTTTTTACAAATTCATTAAATGTACGTACTCATTAAAAAGGCGGTTAATTATAGAAAAAAAATTTAACTGTATTTAGTGCCACGGGTTGTTTAATAAAACATTTTTCGTAAAAAATTTAATGTCATATTATATATTTCAATAATTCATTCCTATTAAAAGAGTGTAAAATATAATAACATGGCATATCTGATGAAAAAAAAAAATATATCTGATGGTGTGTGATCACTGTCAAATACATACACATATTGTATTATTCAGAAATAGTGAACGTGTTGGTACATTACTGAATTATATACTTGTTTTAGAAATATATTCATAATAACGTAATTAAGCGGTGATTGACTATTGCTTATTAATTTTAGAATGTAGCTTCCTATTCTAACGATTTCGAGTTCAAATTCTATTGAGCAACGCTTTCTTTATCAAAATTGTACCCGGTTTAAAGTTAAATAACATTTCTTACTGTCAAGAAAAAATTTACAAAAAATCTGCACATTTTCGAAATTTCTTTAATATTATGCCGTGTAAACATATAACCAACATGGCCTTAACTCTCTCAATGTAAGAGGAGACCCATATTCTAACAGTGAAATTATGATGGGTCGATTATTATTATTATAAACATAACCAAAACCGTATATATCTAGTGCGATAAATAATGGCCTTAACCTTTAACTTTTTGAGAGAAAATCTGTGTCCAACAGCGGATCGAGAAAAGGGTTGATGATAGCTATCGAAAAAAAATATATATATTACTTTGATTGTACATGCCAGTGAACCTTATTTTATACTTAAAATATTTCTATTGAAATCTCGCTGTCAGTGAGACGAATATCTAAATTCGGGTAACGTCAAACCCGAAACAAAGTGCCCCATCAGATTCGCGATAAGCTAACTCTTTGAAGGGTATTCAGAGGTACCTCGAATTTTCCTTTTCACAATATTTTCTATCATAACACTTTATCTATGTTCCCAGCAATGTTACTAAGCATACGACTCAATAATTCTTTTTCTCCCCATATTATTATAAGAGAAGCTATCTCTAAATGACGCAAGAAAATGATTATAGATTGGACCTTAACTTCTTTTAACGAGCTTCAGTAAATATTATGTGTTGATACGTAAGAGTAAAGAGAGTTTAATTTGGATAAAATTAAAATGTTGATTTGTATACTTGGTAATATAAGATTATATATTTTGATAGTGTGTTGTTTAATATCTTATATCACAGAAATTACATTGGGGGTACCTACATACATAACAAATTATTTAATACGGCGAATGAAGTCGTCAATATATATATGTATGATATTCAATGGTTATTGGAAGTACAGATACTTATGTTACACATTCACTAATATGACTGATATTCTATCTAAAATATCTCACAAATAGGTTTCAAGTCTTAAACAATAAGTTAAAGTATAAGAATTTGACAGTTAGATCAAAGTAATCGAAATTATAATCAAGCAAGCATTGCTGATGATCAGCTAATTTAGTTGTACCTGTTATATGTTTTACTCGAGAATCTTTAGGACGCGCCTGTCCTGCACTGCCCTGAGTAAATTTAATGATGGTTTTCAGTGTAACACTATTTTTAATAATATAGTCAGGTATCTGTATAAAATCTATTCATATAAAAATAAACGCATTCAGACATTTTGCCTATTTTTGTATAATTTATATTTTTTTGAATGGACGCAGTTCATTTTCTTATATTTTCAAGCTCACATGAAATTTCATGATCTCCAAATCACAATTTTCTATCTACACCTGTGCTTTCTGATTCCCGCCAAATTCAATCCCGTGACTTTCATTTATACTGATGACTAAAAGCGTTTTCCACCTTGGCAACGTGACTTCCTTCACAGAAGAGATAACATGAATGAAGGCTCATTATTCAACGGAATGCATGGAGTTGAGCCTTTGCAAATAGATTTTATTGTGTTTTTAGTCACTTTGGATTAAATAGTGGTGATAACGGTGACAGCTAAGTGCTAACATAAATATTACCTTAATATATCATAAGGTAAATTATATTACCTTAATATATCATAATGTAAATTTGGTTTGCCATTTCTACTTTATCTATACTCTATGGTCCTCTCCATCCGACGTGTTTTGTTTCACAATTCCGGTTCACGTATTGTTTTGTTGATACAAAATTTGTTCAAGTCGCTTTTGTGTGTACTGCCATTAGATTGAAAATTGTTCAAAACTGTGACAGTTCAATTAAGTTACACAAAGGGTATATTTGACTGATTTGGATTTTAATGTATACGTTAAGGCTTTTGTTCTTAATGTTGAAATTTTACATTGATATATGTTAGGTGTTGGTTAGTAGGTACTTAATAAATTAGTTACTTTCTGAGTTGTAACGTAACAGTTATACATAACAGTAAACGTAACAGTTAAGACTATTTTTTTAAGTAACAGTAACAGTTAAGTTGGTAACATAATTTTATTTGATAGGCCTCATAGCTAACATTAGCAACATATACGAAGATATATACTGTTTAATATATAACGTAACCAGTTATTATACATAGTATACAATGTATTACATAAGTAGTCATTTGGCGTATATTTCGCGCACAATCAATTGCGTATCGCAGAAGAACTCACAAAAACATGATTTGTGGTCGCGTGCCAGTACCGTCCGCAGATTACGTTCGACATGAACAGTGGTAATGATGGCGGAAATTAAGTAAATCACTGCGAATTAACGGCGAGTTTTGTTAGATTGCGCACAATTTCGACAGCTTTTGACCATTTTATTGCGCTTCACCTAACTTTTGATGTCACACTTCTGTGTCATAAACGTATAAAGAAAGACGCTGCTAAAATATATAGTGCGCGCTTAGGTTTATCATTATTTGAACCATAATTGTTTTGAGTGAATGCAATTTCGAATCAGAGTAAACTTACTAATGTTCAAAGCCATGTTCTCGTGCAAAGCGCAAGCCGCTTAAATCTACGTACATTTAATTGTGCCAATGTATTTACGGATACTGTGGATATATATACGTATTTATTAGGATAGTACCGCTATTCTTGTACTAGTTAGGACGGTACCAACACAGATGTACATATGTAAGTCCTCCGTCACACTTGCACAGACCAGTATACAAACAACCGCAAAGTAGAATTCCATTTGTATATAAATAAACACAAAATTTCCAATCTAGGGAAACTCATCAAATAACGTGAAGATTTAACAGGCAAAGCGTGTTTTTCACGCACATTTTTCGATTGAAAAAACCGTAAAGGGAAAGAAGCGTGCGATTCCCATCACAATTTGTTTGAAAATATCGTTGCCTTTCTGTTGCGACCCAAATTTAAAAGAGAATCGCAATGCTTTTCAGACTTTATAAATAATGAGGATGTTAGCATATAGCTAAACGCTTTCAATTAATTAAGCAATTAAAGTGATCCTAAATACTTAGACATACTCTGAGAATTTAGGAATACAGGGTAATTTTGAAGTTTATATTTCGTGTAGAGGGTATATATAAAATGAGTATTATGAAAATAGTATGTTATAACGGAATGGTGTATAGAACGAAGTGGTCATAACTGATCTGATAGTTGAATAAAGAACATAAGGAGGACGAAGTTGGACAATTAAGTGGTTCATTTCTGAGCCGCTTAATAGTATTTAAATGAAACCCATTAACGTCTAATAGAATATGGCTCAGTTCTGTGCCCGCAACTGAGTCCTGGACCTTACTCTACCATGCTGCTTCGGAGCTACAGAGACAGGTATTAAAGGACAATTATCAGATAATTTTATTCTGTCCTGAATGTTACTCCGACCGGTCCGTTATTCCGAACTTGTTGATGGTCCAGTAGTTACACGAAAACGCTCAAAAATGTTACTAATTAGTTCATTAATGTAATGTTTCACCACGATCAGTTGCCTCATACATATGTTTACATGCCAGTGATATTGCCCCACATGTTATCTTACCTGCAATTAATGATATAATTATAGTAATTTCTATATTATAATTGAAATTATAGCAGAAATAGAACTGCCACAGTCAAACCCTGGACGATGATCTCTTCAGAAAACTAACTTTACTTATGGGACAGATTGAAACAAACGAAGGGAAAATATAGTATTCTTGCAAATGCCAAAAACATTTGTTCCTACGTTGTTCCATTTCCACAGTGAATAAAGACTGAGTACATTGTGTCTAGACTGTGCAATAAAACTGTGAAGTGCATCAAACAACAACAATGCGCTTATGACTGTGTTATGTAGATTGATGAAGATTTTACGCTTCAGAACATATTCTTACTTACAAAGAACTGTAATATATTACAAATATTCGTGAATATTGTGAATCAAAATGGCCTTAATGGCCTCTCACAAATATTGATTGAGGGTAATAAATTTGGGCGAAATCAAACATAACTCCAATCTTGCATAAAAATACAAATTTCGTGTAAAAATTTCAATGTGCTTTTCCGTATATTTCAGAGTATTACGAATCTTTAATTACTGGTGAAAAGTGATAGTTTACTATACACCTCTACTTACCTCTTCACGCAAATAATTTATTATGCTTTTTTATTATTTTATTTTATTATGCTTTTACTAATGTAGTATAGTTAGAACATTTTATAAGTTGATGTTTGTATAAATTTCAGGTACCTCTTACAGCTTAGGCGATGTGGGGTCGCCATGGGACGAAGTGGTAGAGCGATGGAGGTATGTAGCGTCTTTATGTATTATAAATAACTGAGTAGACTACAGAGTTTCTTTAAAAGTTTATTGTTTTATCGATACGTATATAAGTGGGGATTAATATGTTATTTTCTCGAAATAAACCTGTTGGACTGTGATGTTACATATAAGAATAATTTACATATTAATTTTTGTTCTTTAATTATAGTAATTCATTTTTTTGTTCTTTTATTCGTTAATCCGTACTTTTGTTTACTCATTTGGATTATCTGTAGATTTTTTATTATTAATGAAAGAACGCTTTCATACATAAAACATGAATAAAAAACTATATATCTGATAGATATAATGCGCCAAGATGTTACGTGATTCGTGATTGATGATTGATTGTCACCATCAGACTATAATTGTCAAATATTTTAACATGGAGCTTCATATGTCTTTTTAATTAGTCGATGTTGGAACACTTTTATGAAATATACTATGAAGCCACTATCAGTCATAGTTAGAACGTAACAGCAAGACGTAAATGGGTTACAGCAAAGTAAGAAAATATCTTAAAGAGCTTTGTATGTTGCATCTTGGCAATAGTTGTGACATAACTGTTTTATGTGCCGTGACATCAAAAAACGAGTTATTCAAAAACATTTCTGTTTCATTTGTCACAAATGGCGTTTTGTGCATATTGTTTTCTCGCTTCGATTTTCGTGTAAAAATTTTAAGAGTAAGACAAGAGTTTCAAACTTGAAGTATCGTCTACTATTGTTGAAAGTGTGGAGAAAATAAAAGGCAGAAGCGACCAGCTTGAACTGACATCGCGTTTTTAATAAGACGAAAAACAAAGATCGCAATCTTATTTTATTTATATATTTTAATCATTGCATTTGGTACTTTAAGTTATTAATAAAGAAATAGTAATTCTAGAAAACCAAGTAGAAAAATATTTTACCTTTCATATTTAAATGAAAATGAAGCTGTATATGTTATAAAGAGCGACGCTCATATACAACCATGCTTCAAGTATTTTACAGCTTTTTAATGAGCTCTTTAAAAGATCAATGCGTTATGGTCAGAATTTATCTCAACCAATGCATAAATTTAAAAATAAAAGTAACTTCACCTAAAATTAGTTGACTGATTTCATCACCATCATCATCATCGGCCTATCTCAGTCCACTGCTAGACATAGGTCTGCCCCAATGATGATATAAAATATTACAATTAAATATCTGTCTACTGAGCGTTAAATTTCCACCGCGATTTTATTGCGATCGACACATTTATGAAAAAAACTAACGGTTAGGACTATACGTTACGCTATATAGAAAAAACATACGTGATTAAGTATAACGTTACAAAATGTAAACATGGTATGACATTATTAATTTTATATATTTGTGATACTGTTATGTATAAAATATATAAAATTTTTCGTGAGTAAATTTCCGCTGCGCCTACCCACTTGCATATCTGCATTAAAACTGCCGCATCTGTGTTCCTTGTCTCAGTTCAGTTTGTTACTGAGGCCGGGGGATGTAGCGCCGACAAGCGTCGCTCGACACTATTATTTAATTTTACTTTTTCAAAAACTTCGTCGGCACACTGCTCATTATATTCCTCGTCTTTTGGCTGCGAATTTTGAATTCGTATGAAAATTTAATTATCATACTTTTTTTTAAACGTGTTCGCTTTGCGTTTAATATTATTTCGAACATTATTAGCTTACATTATTATAAAAATAAGAGGTATTTCTTGAACAAAAACGTTAACAGGGTTCATGGATAACCCAAAAAATTACGATCCCATAGAATAGACAACGTATAAGTACGGTCTGCATGTATTCTCATGAGGGTTATGTCGCATGCCAAATTTAATATAGCCAAACGATCACTCTACACCACTTATACTTATAAGAATGATTCTTAACTCCAACGAAAATAATATTTATTCAAGTTAATCAAATTTAAAACGACAACCGAATGTAATTTAATAAAATGTAGGATCCATCCCTTATTTTTCTACGGCACGATGCTATTCTGAACTGCATCTTGAAGCAGTTACTCGCGATTGGCACGTTTCCAAGAGAGATTGTTCTTATTATTGTTTTTTTATCTCTACTCGGTAGTTCGGTTATAAAATATCCTTTATATATGACCTTGAATCTATACAAAACCAATGCACTATATACATAAATCAATCAATTAATGCAAGCAATTTATGACAATGACTGTATTCAAACAAATAGTTTAATAATATTAAATACATATATTGAGGTCACAAGGGTATTACATTGATATACCTAATTGTATTACAGTTCTTTCGTATAAGCTAGCCGTAAGCTATAGTGAAATACTAAATTAAATATCTAGTAATATCTTGTATATTATGTTGTATTAATTGATTATACATATATATTAAAACTTTCAAGTCCTATTAATGTTAACGCGCGTTTGTTACAAAAAAATAGATTTAAAATTAGGATTGGAATACCAACTACTTATGAATAAGTCTCTTCTAACCTGGTTTACCTGAAACGAGAAATCATTACCGGTTCCCAAACTGTCCCACATAACCCTAACCTTTAGGAGCGTACTTAACTGTAGCAGTAGTATTTCCGGCTTAAAGATAATTCTATTTAGCACCTCTTCTGTACCTTAACAATCGGTATATTTAAGATAGTTTTTTTCTATTCACGCCTGCATTCCCCAAAGGAGTAGGGCAGAGGAATGTATTCGACGACATCATTTCGACGACGACATCATTTCGACGACGACATCTTTTCGACGATTCACAACAGGATCATTGTATGTCCTACCATGAAATAGGAGATGAGCTTGCCTTTATACCGCACACAAATCCAAACTCCAAGGTTACTATGAGGAATTCTAACGTCCTAAAATTCGCCAGTGATCGACCCGGCCATCAAACTCAGGACGTTCTTAGATTAGCAGTCGTGCTTGCAATTGCATAGACAACGAGGCAGTGAAAATAATGTATTTTTTTTTTTATTATTAAGCTAGTTGTTTCCGGTCTCGTTGCATCAAGCTACGTAGAAGTCGAATAAATGAGCCAGTGATAGTCGTTCCAATTCCCACTATTATCGTTAAAGCTAACGCTGAAATGTGAATTTCTAGACCGTAGTAGGAAAATGTCCGTGGCACGTTATAAGGAAAATAGAAGCGGAAATGTTCTTTAACTACTCAATTTTTGTCCAGATCGATATATGAACGTTACAGGTTTCTTTTTAAAGTTCAGAAATTTGAATATATTTTGACCATTTGATGATCCACTATGGATTGATAGAATCGGTGCTTTTTGAGGCACGGTAGTTTTTGTGAACTGAGGGAGGCAACGCTCAAATTCGTTCGTAATGGTTAAGACTAAATAATATTTTAAAATATACTCGTTGACTACGATACTCTACAATGACTGTCTATATAGTCAATATACTCTACAATGACTGTCTATATAGAGTGCCTTGTTGGTCGAGCGGTTGCAATCGCGTCTGCCGATCGGGAGGTCCAGGTTTCAAATTCCTGGTCGGGTAGAATTGGATTTTTCTGATTTAGAATTTCAAGTAGTGACTAGGAGTCTAGAATTGTACCCAGCGTATGGCAATAGACTCACCACCTATTGCATGGGACTTAAACGTAACTGGTGAAACGTGTTAGTGTACTATATTCCTCTGCCTACCCCTAAGGGGATTACAGGCGTGATATTACGTTTAGTTATCATATTTTTGTGACGAGACTTTGTGATAAAACTTCAAGGAAATTTACTAATATTAATTACTGAAGAAATGTGTTGAGGTACCCTTGGTGTTGTTTTGTCCGCGAGTTTGTTAGACGTTATAATTTAATGTACTACAAAAATCGGAGCATCACCAGCAGGGATGTAAATATAGGAAATATAAAATTTTCAAAATGTTAAACGACTTAAATAGTAAAAAAAATCTTCATGGCAATACCACATTAAAATTTAACTCGGATACATTTGTTATTACAGCACTTCATAAACAATGTTTGTTATTGTTTTTTTTTCCCAATTTTGTTTACTTTTTGTTACCCTTTTGAACATCCTTTCATTGTATGTATGATTAAGAAAATAATATGTATGTGTGCCTGATACAATAAAAATATGTATATGTAGAGTGATATTATACAGTTGCAGCACGGACAACAATTCGTTTCGTGTTTTTTGAAATAAAACCCGGGCAATATTACAACATTGCCGGATTGGTTTCCGGGTAGCGTCCGTGGGCTCTAACGAGTGATCAAAGTGAATGGCGAGTTGCGTAATTGATTTTTCTATCCGCCACCGCCCCTAACTAACAATCAAACGTTCTTTCCATTGAACATATATACATATATTTAAAATTGTCTTTATTCGTTTGAGTTTGTTATTCGTTAAGTATCCGTTTTTCAATTCGGAAGAAAGAAAGAAGAGAACAAGAAAGAAGGAAGAATGTTGCATAGAAATTATTATAGAAAGACATGAAGCGTCAAAAAGGTTTCTGGTGATGATGATAATGATATTAGTGGTTACAAGTCTTGGGCCAAAGTGAGATTTTTGTGATGATAATCACCAACTCTGTTACACTATGAGATGCTATTATTTTAAATAGCCATAGACTGCTAAATAAATTGAAAGAATAGCCTCACAAATTCGACATGGAAAATCCACGAAAAAAATACGTAGATATAGCATTGAAAAATTCTACGAGATTAGAAAAAACACACGTCATTCAAACAAAACGTTTGCGATCGGTTCAGTAACATTGAATTTATTAGAATTCAGTTTTAGATTTCATCAGTTGATTGCAACGCGTGATCAAAGGGGATGAATAGCGGTTTAATTGATATTTCTAGCCGCGGTCATCGGTAACTAACTAACGTGTTCTTTGTGTCTGCGAGTGGGTTGGTACAAAGAGTAAACCAATGACCACGTGGCTGGTAATCGTTCATTTCACCGTTTCAATTGCTTCTGCAAATAATAACTAATTCAACGGGACTTTTTGCATTGTTTTCCGTGAATTTAATGTACTGTAATGTATTTTTTATGCTATTATTATTTTTTTGTTAGTATTAATAAATTGTACATATATTTAAAAACTTTTAAAGGTTTACTATAAAAAATAATAATAATAATAATAATCGACCCATTGTCATTCCACTGTTGGAATATGGGTCTCTTCTCGTATCGAAAGGGTTAAACATATTAAAAATAATAAAACGGGATTTCAGTATTTGCCTCGTTAGTAGAGTGGTGGCAAATCGGGAACCCCTGGATTAGATCCCCGGGTAAGATATCAACGCGTTATTCTAATTCTGGACTACGAGCAGTGGCTCGGAGATGTTAAGGATTTTTTCCAAGTGTATGGCAGTAATATCACCATTTATTCCATAATGGGGCGTATAAAATAACTTTGGAACCGTGGGAGTGTTAAATTAAAAAAAATTCAGTGCAAGGTTAGGCTGATGTAATTTAATTAAAATTGTTCAAGCGATAAATTATAATGCAACGATTTATAATGTATAATGGCTTGTTACAGTAAAATAACATTTACCTTTTATCGTAAAGGCCAATATGCTTAAACGGTATCGCTTCACTGTGTTTTAACTATAAACATACCCCACCGTCTGCTGTTACTGTTACGTTAATTGCAAAACTTTGAGGTCTAATTAAGAAATTATCTAAAGGATAATTTGAGTGCGACAGTTTCGTCAGGTTTTGGAAAGTTTCAAACATATTATAAGTGAAAATTAAACCGTGAACTACCGTGTTATTAAGTTTTCATGGCGCTTCGTACTCTAATGTCGCTCTCAATGTTTTACCATTACATCTTCTTAAGGTAATTCAAGTTAAATATATACCTACTTCTAAATGAATATTCATTGCCAATTAGGATAGAAGATAATAGCTTAATTATTTTTTTTTTAAATATGGATGTTTTATGAATATGCTGGCAGCAGTCCACATTAAGACATTGTTGCATGCTACATCAGTAAGCTCTTTCATATTAACTGCTACCCAAACTTAAATGTTAGAAACGTGCACCTATAATTTAAGTTAGAACGCTTAATGTCTATTTGTGCTTATCGTTTAATAATAAAATTCTCAAACCTTAACTTTTTGCTGTTGATAGAATGTTGGATATCAGACACTGCTGAGTAGAGGGAGTTCGAACTAATAAATAACTAACTGCATTCTAAAAGCTATCTTTAAACGCCTGGGAGTTATTCGAGGCGTCATAATATCCTGTGTGTTTTAACGATAAAATACTTGCTATCCTTCTTTCTTGAGATATAATTCTTGAGATATTAATTGAAAGCTTACTTCGTGAAACGTCAGCGAATTGTGACATTCACTCAGTTTCCCCAGTAGTTCCGTATGTTCTATTAGATATAACTTTTCGCTTTATACCATGAGCATCCTTTAGAAATATTCTGGCATTTGAAACTTGAATTTGATCTTGAGGCGATAGGGTTCGCAAGTGGTGCTTCAACTTTACGGAAAGCAATTGGCGTGGTCGAGGTTTGCATCGTACTAGTCGGAAATATGCGATCGTATGAGCAATGCCGGAAATTTCATCTAGGGTTGTCACCGGAAATTGAAGTCCATAAAATAGTAAATTTAATGCCACGCTAAATATAATTATAGCATGTACTGTATATGATAGTTTTAGTCTAGACAGTTAAGAGGTTGATCTGACGTCGACTAAAATTTATTGATATAATTTATTGAACCATATCAATTAAAGCCATCCTTACTACACGAAGCGATTTATTGCACTGACAAAAGTAGTATTTAAGAATAAATAGGTCGGGTTCTATGTGCTCTTAATTGTGATATTGATGTGTATAACTCATATGACCTTTTCGTGATTGAGAAATGTATTTTCGGAAAAATGTAATAATAAATCTGTCGTCAGCCCTATGATAACGGTTCTACGAACACCGAACTGTTCATAGCCGAATTCCTTTTTATTTCCACGGACATAAAGGGCGCTGTGAATATTCGGTAAGCCTCCTGTCGTCAAAGGCTTATTTCGGTGTGTTAGGTTAAATAACGCGAGGGCTGGCTCTGTCGTTTTAGAAGACTCCATGAATGGGCCGCAAACAAAGTCATTGGAACTGGTAAAATATTGTGAATCCCAATACGAATATTCTATATAATATACGGAAGGTTATTTTGCTTAGTTTTAAAACTGAAGTAATGTTATTCTATATAAGGATATCTTTAACACATAAGGCAAATTTTGGTTTGTCATAGGACAGCCTTAATATTGGGACTCACCTTCTATGAGTTTGTCTTTAATAAGAATTATTAGTATTATTATTTAATGAAAAAAAAATAGAATTATAACATACAATTTTAAACATGAAAGAAGGGCTACATTTAAGATGTCTTTATAGAAGTAGAACTGTTTTTATATCATCACGGCAGGTTCCTTATAGTATAGACAGAGACCACCATCTTCTAAAAATATCTAAATTTATAAAGGCCATGTGCTATATTTAGAGACATGCACACGGTTTTCAAAACTTCTGACTCCCCTGTCAGCTAGTATGTGACCTTTAAGTCAAGTTAGGTGATTATACAAAGGTTACTGAATATAATTGGGACTAAATTTTATTTATATCTCAATATAAATATGTATAAGGGTGCCAAATTTTTATGACCCTATAAGCGAATAAGACCATACAAGTGGATTAGCCTTTACAACTTGATATTTCAAAATTACACTTGCTAATCTACAAATATTATCGCTGTACAGTCAGTTGACTGGCAACACATAAATAAATGCATCAAAGATAAATCGACTCAATATTCCATTGAAAGCTTCACTTTAGCAAAGTATATTCGTTTTTTTACTATTATACGAGTACTATATATATTTTAATATTGGTTACAATACACATTCTAAATTTTAATATGGGTTACTATATACGTATTATTATTTTAATATTGGATATTATACACATTTTAGATAATGTTTTAATAATAAATAACGCATAAACATAAATACTATACGCATTTTAATATTGGTTACTATACACATTTTAATATTTTAATATTGGTTACTATACACATTTTAATAATTTAATATTGGTTACTATGCATATTCATTTTTATATTTTAATATTGGTTACTATACACAGTCATTTTAATATGATAATATTGGTTAGCATTTACATAGTTTACACTCTTAGTAGTTTACTCTTAATATTACTCCTCATAGTTTTAATATTCAGTTATAATTTTGGCGTGTAAATTACTTCTTTGTATGTCTAATTTTTGTTGTTTTATTGTTTACAAAATTAGTTAACACTTATTAACCGTTAAAATATTCTATTATTTTCTGTAAGGACAATATTTGTTGTATAGCAGAAAATATTTCAAGTATTTAAGTAATAAGTATATAACATAAATTTCGTTTTCGTTTCTCTTTCAATCTTTAAGGTAATTTTAATAAATTCGTAAATACATACATTTTTTTAGAACTTTACATTTAACAAAAAAGTGCAAGTGGTTGATCAGTTGTACAGTTTAAAAATAAAAACAATTTTATATTACCTACGTTTTAAGTCAAAAAATATATATTTTTTAATATATACATACAAAACAGATATCATCGCTATTTGTTCGTAAGCTGTATATCCACAGAACTGGTGAATTTGCATAGAGTTTATGTTTTAGTGTGAACAAACTAGGAAATCAGCAGACAGCAGGCGCAAGAGGCAGCTGTTGTTTCTAATCGACATCTGCAGACAATTTAGAAGAGAACCGTGCGAATAGAACTATTAGCGTCATTAAGCTGTCTTAGTAATAGCAAGACTAACTGACTGAAGCTGACTTAGTAATAGAAGTATTGACTTATAAAGATAACATACTTATGACTACAAAAAGAAGAGCTTAGAAAAGCTATTAGGTTTTCAAATAGTTCATACTCTATGTATACTCTACCGTAAGAAGGATATAAAGACATTCTACCATCAATACGTTTATTTTATACGTAAGTTACATTTTCGTTTGTAAGTTATAGGTCATAAATGAGATGATTAATTATTAATGAATGTGATGTATAGATAGAATAACCTCTAATGTAGGATATATACAAAACACAGCTCTCTCAGGAATTGAATTACTCCACTCAATAAGTCCCAACGCTACGTAGTTGTATATTTCCCCGAAGGTAACCAGTAATTCTCTTACGAGCTTCCTCGTACATAATTACTTTAGTACGTTTCTCGTTTCCAACAAATAGGACAGATTTGTCTATGTCTCGCAGTAGTTTTTACGTTATAAAACACCTTTAATCTATCTAATGGTCACAAGTTTTGAGACACATTACGCTCCATATTCTCATGTATTTTAATAGTAGTGCTCACACGAACACTTCATGCATATAAACCAAGTACTCCGTTGTATACAAGGTGATTACAAGAATATGTAGAGTTAGAATTTCAAAGCAATGAAAATACTATGTTAGCGTTTATCTAACTAAACTGTAAATATTTTAGTCGGAGCGGAAAACATAAAATATAAGAATGAAAGTAAGTTTCTCAAGATGTTGAATTCATTTTCGTTCACGTCAAATGTAAATGACTTGTGGTAAACATCCACGTCTAGAGATTTGAACGTACGTTTATTGATATTATCAAATAAAACGTGGGCAAAATATGTAAATATTCTTAAAGTATTTTATTAGCCAAGACCGTAATATATCGAAAACCTTCCTTTCTTCCGAAAACGTCTGAAACATTTTGAAATCGTAATTATTCTATGTCTATTATAATAAATACCCTGTGACTTTAAACTAATCCACGACTTATGTCAATAATTATAATAGGTCTCGAATATTTATGACTTCATATTATCATAGCCGCTTTCTGAAAAAATACGGCTTTGGACTTATTGCAGTATTTTCTCAAATGAGCACGTTTCAGTATTTTCTCAAATGAGCAAATTTCTCAAATGTGTATATAAAAAATATTTACAATAAAAATAATATTACATTAATACGTATGTACGACTACATCGTTGAGACCTTAATATAAGATGAGGAAGTGTAAAGTGCGAAGGTGTGTTAATTTAAATAGAATTACGCGTAATTACCTGCCCGCGACGCTGCGAGACTTGATATGTACAACTGCTTAATATGGTACCTGTTATCGCCGTATTACAGGATGAGTTTCTTGTTGTACGTCCTACGACGAATTGTTAAACTGAAACATGTTATATGAAAACATCCTAAATTAAACTTCTAACAAGTTGAGACATATGACAACCCTTTACAAACCTTTAATAAGAGTTTTTGTTTGGCACGCTACACATAAAGTCTAAGGGTACATAGGCTTGGTATTTCCTTGAAATATCTAGATAGAATAGTTGTATTTACTAAGGTTAGATATACTTGTATTGAGTTCTTAAAGGTTGACTGCCTCGTTGGTCGAGTGTTTGCATGCGCGACTGCCGATCAGGAGGTTCTCAGTTCGTGTCCCGCGTCGGGTACTATTGGATTTTTCTAAATTAGAATTTCTAGTAGTGACTCGAAGCCTGAATTTGTGCCCGGTGTATGGCAATAGGCTCACCACCTACTCCATGGGACTTAAACGTAACTGATGAAACGTGGAAGTGTACTACACTTCTCTGCCTATCTCTTTGGAGATTAC
>DWDT01001400.1:0-16038 GCA_018245595.1 Microceris scylla | reverse complement strand
ATACTTAAATGCACATTCCTTTTCAAATCGAAGAACTCATTTTGAAGCTTTATATCTTTCAATACTTGTGATTTCGTGGACAATATGCTAGTTATTATTTTAAATATCATATCTTGACCTTAACAGTTTTAATATTTTTTTTATTTTTACTTCGAAATCTTAAGCGATTATTTTTCTAACTACATTTTCAGGAAATTAATACTAAATTCTGTAATTAAGATTTTAATTTGTTCGTTGCAACAAAACGAAATTCCAATATGTAATGGTACTTTGATTATACTTGATAATTTGAATATACTTGATAATTTGAAATAAAATTATTCTTACGCAACACCGTTGTTCCTGAAATTGCTGAATTTTTGAAGAGCATCGTTGATACAACCCTCATGTCCGATGTTACAAGCGAACGTCAAGATGAAAAATCTATTAAGGGTCGTCGTCATCGGTTCGTTGGCTGTTACATCATAGCCCACCTCGCTGATAACTCCCGTCAGAAACTCTTTTAGAATTGTCTGGAAGAATAAAGAAATATTAAAAAAAAAAACTGAAAATAAAAAATACAGTACGCCGACGTTCTATTTCAAAAAATGAGTCGCTAGGTACTCTTGAAGCTATCGTTTGTAACAAGAAAATAAACTGAAATGTAATCAAATCGTTGAAGTAAAATTTTTTCGTTAAATATTTAATCACTTTGCATTACTTGAACACTGGAATTTTATGCAATGATGACAAATAATTTCAAATATAAACATTATCATATCAAAGAAAATACTCACGTCAAACTGCTCCAAGATATCGGGCAAGTGTAAGAAGCGATTTCTAAGCCAGGAGAATCCAGTAATAGCTGGATACCAGACGAAGAAATTGGTTTCTTCCTTTAGAAAATCTAGCACTTGAAAGCCTAGATCGAACGTGATCTTTTCCGATCTCATCAAAGCGAAGACATCATCAACGATCTGAAACATTGAAATACGTTTAATTCGTAACTTCACGCCTGTAATCCCCGAAGAGGTAAGCAGAGGAATGCAGAACACTCCCACGTTTCACCGGTTACATTTACGTCCCACTACGGAATAGGTGGTGGAATTTTTTTCTGTTCTGTACGACCGGGGAATCGAATCCCGGACCTACCGATCGGCCGTCGCACTTGCAACCAACACGACCAACGAGGCAGTCCATTTTACGTTTAATTCAATAGTTTAATTCTCGATTCCTATCGTTGAACATTCAAAACACCAGAGATTTCTGGCTATCAAGAGAGAGAATTTTTATATAATTATGTTTGCAAAAAACTTGTATTCGGATACCGGTTACCTTTTGAAGATTCCTCCCGCGTCCATTTCCCACACACACCAAAAAAGGCCCACAAGGATACACGAAAATATTTATAAACGATAATTTTATTTCTAGTAACTGCTACGTAAATGCTAATAATGCGCATTTATGGCACCAAGTGTGATAACTTGATTCAATGTTTTAAATATGTACTATATATCAGTCAGTTTCGTCTTCCAACTAACAGATTAACCAGTAATCGATTTGTCGGTCATCTCACCTGTGCCCTATTCATTCGATGAATACTTGTGCGATTACGTTTCAAAGCGCTAGCCAACATTTCCCAGTTATGGGTATCGTAGTTCACTCGGTAAATACCTAAAATACAAGAAAAATATATATCTATTACTGCTAAATTTATAGTTAAAAAAAAAACGTAACATCACGCCTATAACCCCCGAAGAAGAAGGCAGAAGACTGTTGTACACGTTTCACCAGATACGTTTACGTTCCATGGAATAGGTGGTGAAGCTATTGCCATACACCGGACACAATTTCAGACTCCGAGTTACTACTAGAAATTCTAAATTAGAAAAGTTAATGTTATTAGTGTGCTAGTATTTAATAGACAACTGAAATTTATAACAAATTAATGTTACCTATTCACCAACAGATGGCACTATACCAAATGTTAAATTTCGCGGTAAATCAAAACCTAGAAATAAAATAAAAACATATCATACCTTTCTGTTTAACATTGAAAATCACCCATTCGTGGCCAGGATTTTTCGTTATCTCCATAGTTCTACCAGTCATGAGATGCCTTGGTCGGAGGTCTTCCCAGTTTGGATTGTTGCCGCTAGTGAAGGTCAGAGGGACTGACCATACTTGATTAGTAGGGGTAGCGGTAGAGCTAACGAAGAAACGTTCCTGTAAATCATTTTTTTTTTCATATAAGAAAACTAGCAGACGGCTGTTACACGTGGCAGCTACTTTTGCGACTTATACGTGTATTTAGGTAATTAAAATTTTTATCATCAGCACTAATGAGTATAAGAAGTATTAATAATAAGAAATAATATTAGCTACCTACAAACATTCATATAAATAGTATATTATTATCAGCATTAATACCCTCATCCAAAATGTAACTCATGTTTATCAAAATCTATAGAATTTCCCACACTTCAGTTAACACACGAAACTTTTAACTTTCATATTCTAGGATTTTCACCTTTATCGTTTTCTACGGATAAACATCTAATAAAGTATAGACGCTCTTTTTAAGTTAACACACTAATTACGGTTCTCAAGTAAAATAATCCCTTCTTTAATATTACATGTGGCATCGAGCTCTTAATAGGAAATGTTCTAAATGTCTGTACGGTACTGAACCATGTTTAAAAGAGCAAATACTACCTGACTGAGGCTCATCACGCCAGTCTGCATGTTAACATTGACGGTTATAAGAGGATATCCCGGTTCTTCGACCCAATAACGCATCATTTCAGCGATGTCAACATCGTTGGGCAACGTGGCATCTTCCCTCACGGCCTTAGCAAAGTTGTTAAATAGATCCACCGGAAAGGCGTGCTCGTAAGCTCTGAAAATATTTATTAATAAATCAATTTATGTATGTATCGAAATCTCGTCAAAATGTATTATTACAAAAATATTACCTGTCTACTAAGAAATAGTTCAGGGCTTTCTTAAATGTGTTTTCTGTCACGTAATGTTTCAACATCAGAAGGAAGGCAGCGCCTTTGGAGTAGCTGATGCCGGTGAAATGTCCAGTGACTTGAGCTGGACTGTTGACAGTGTGCTGTAGAGCTCTCGTGGATGCTGAAGCGTCTGTTGATAGCGCGCTTTGCATGTAGAACACGTTAAACTGGTCTTCAAGTTCCAATGATTTGTCGATCTGCAGAAATATAAACAGCGTGATATAATGATATAAAGCATTTTATTAAATTTATATCAAAAATAACAAAGCTGTAGCCGCAATTATTGAACAATAACTTATAGAATTGAATAACTTCAGCCCCATTCACAAGTCCCTCTCAAATTGTGTATTTTTATATTAATGGACATTCTTCAACATTCTAAAATATTGTTCTGTTTTATGGTACAAAAATTGTTACAACTAAATTGTTAAACTAAATTCTTAACTATTGTTAAACTAAGTTATTAAACTGGGCAAAATTGTTACAACTAAACAATTTTTAATTTTTTTTATTATAAAAAATTATATAGGTATATTAGCAAATTTTATTCTTCCAGTTGCAACGTAAATTGTGACTTACACCATCCATGGCGAAATACTCGAAGTAGCTGGCGAAACCTTCATTGATCCACACATTGTCCCACCATCTGCAGGTGACGAGATTGCCGAACCATTTGTGTGCCAGCTCGTGGGCAGTAATTGTTCCGATGTATTTCTTATCCAATGCGTTGGTTTCGCCATCTTGGTAAAGAAGTCGGACCTCTCTGAAAATCATTGAATCGTCTAATTGAAAGACCGAAATAAATTCAGAGATTCTCCTACAAAACCTTAAAACTTTTCATCGCTCTTTGGGTTTTAAAACCGTAATAATGCTATTACAGATTTTAAATATATGTATAATCATATTTTAAGATCCACTCTTAAATTTTTATTCAAATAGAAGTTATTTAATTTCTAATTAATTGGTAATATCAGCAATATATAATTTTTTACTGTTCGTTTAAAATAATTCATAGCCTTTCTTGAATAAATCTGTTATTTGTTTCTTGGTAATGACTGATATAAATTTAAAGTACATGATTTTTATTTTTATCTCTCTCTATCTATGTTATTTTATCTCTATGTAAAATTGCGTCAAAAGCAGTTTCATTAAATAGTAATCAAAACCATTTCGATAGAATTGATATTGATAAAGAAAAATAGTACCTATAGGTATGAACACTAAAACACTGACTATAAAAATATTTTCAATGCCTTTTCGTGACTATGGCAGGCATGATTTTATTTTAAAACTGCCGTTTTACAAAACACATTTAAGCAGTATATGTGTCTCTGTTATTAATAACTAGTACTAAAGTTATAAAAACAGATATATTACCACAATTTTAAGTACTTTTTTTTCTTTTACAAATAAAATAAATATATCATATACTATTGCTTTAAAATATTTCTCACCTGTACGTAACTAAGCCCCAATTTTCAGTTGCACCAGAAGCCCAGTCTGGTGACGCGATCTGGTCGTTCTTCATATTCTCAGCCATGGTATAGTAGTCAATGCCCAGATAATCTTCCAGCCATTTTGTTAGTGGTGGTCCTACCTCTAAGGCGTATTCTCCTTGTCCTTGTGCATTCGGCCGAGCAAGAATTCTATAAGATCTGCTCGCATCATTGTTGTCTGCAATTACTTTGAACTCCTCGCTGATATGGAAAGTTACTAGGTATGCAGACATTCTAGGAGTGGTATGGAATACCTCACGAACGCGGTCGCCGATTCTGAAAATATACATTAATTCACGTGTAAATTTTTCGCAATATATCGATAAGTCTCGGACCTAACGGAGATCCTACTTTATATGTTTCCACTGATTACAGTAAAGTAGCGGAAGAGACATTGTGGTCACAAAGCGTTTGAAAACAAAATTCTCATGAATTGTGGATACGAAGATTTTGTTGACTCGTTAAGACTAATGGGTTCAAACAAAAGCAAAACTATTGACTTTTACATCAATTCTATAACTTTCATTTTTGGTGGTGGTGTGACCACATTAAATGTGAACAAAAAAGTTTTGTTCACATTTAATGTAGTGTATACAAACAGAACTTACCTTTGGCTTTCTTTAATTTGCATGTTTGAGTAAGTCTCTGTGAAATGAGCTGGCCTGTTGATGATGATGTCAAACGTTGACTTAAAGCCTGGTTCATCGAAGCTAGGGAATGCTTGCCTTGAATTTGTGGGCTGCAAATGAGTAGCTGCGTACCAACTGAAACATACATAGGTCTTGTAACAATTCATAACTTGCTGTCTTTTAAATAACACTTGATGCCAGAACTCCTAATTCTTCTATAAGATCACATTAAAAAAGGCGTAAAATACTCAACTCAACTGTTTATATGAATAAAAAGTAAGATGTGTCAAATTGGACTCACTGTAATTTGCCATCATCGTCTCTGTAACTACCTCTAAATACGCCTCTAGATAAGGGTGTTTCGTTGATGTTTCCTAAATAATCCACGGTCAGTCGATAAACTTGTGAATTGTTCAGAGTCACTCCATCTCTTAAGTTAATTTTTAAAAAGTGGAAATTCCTGAGTCTTTCAAAAGGATTAGAGGCGTTCAGTGCAATTGGCACACCAGATGTGTCCGTTAGAGTTACTGATAGTATTTCTCTTACATTTTCCTGAATGAATAGAGACGATATGTCGTTCGCAACTGCCTGAAACGGAAAATTTTGTCGTAAAAAACGTTTATAATTATTAACATCCCTACTTAAGTCCAAGGTTGAGATCAAACCATATTCCTCAGTGGACATAAATAGATACTATAGTTTCATTTTTAAATATTGGCCTACTTACTCTGAAAGAAATAGTTACAGTTCCATCAAATGTGAATGCCTCTCTGTTAGCTGTGGCTTCAAAGTATGGCGTGATTTCCACATCGAAATGAATCGGATCCAAGTCTTCTGGAAGGCGGTAGAATTCGTCACCAACCTCACTACTTCGTTCGATTGGTTCGTCAATATCTAATGGAAATTCTGCCGTAACAATTGCCAAGAGCACTGGCAATAATGCCAGTCTTACTATGGACATGATTCTGTAGATGAAAAATAATTCTTAAATATTGTTTTTATTAAATCCAAATTAACTTTATTAATATATATTCTTAATAACACTAGTTGTTCTTCGACATAACTTCAAAAATATGCCGTTGTGAAAACGAATGACGTTAATTGCGAAGAATAAAAACGCAAATTTTCTCTTTGCCGTTCAGTCGATTTCATCTTTTAAAACCCACGACTATATAATTGAATGTTTGTTAAATAACTTAATATCTTCTTGATAACTGAATAATTTCTATATAACTGAATAATTTCTATATAATAACTGAATAACTTCTAAACGGCTAAATAACTCCTGAATAACCGAATAACTTCTGAATAACTGAATAACTTCTAAATATCTGAATAACTGCTCAATGAATACTGCTAGATATCTGAATAACTGATTTACTATAACTTAAAAACACCTCGGCTAAAGTTAAAATTACCTGTCCTTTTGTGCCCTCGGCAGAATTATAACTAGCTATGAAATAAAAATCATCGCTTAGTATCGTTTCGTAAATAATTGAACTTATCGGGATTATTATCATGATACTGAATGTAATGTAAGCGTGGTGATAACATTATCGATGTGTAATAAAGTTATCATAGTTTATCCTTTCTTATCAAATAAGCACACAATAAATAAAGTACCGAAATTTTTATTGCATATAAAAATTATCTTTCTATACCTATAACCTTGAGAAGTACTAAATATTTAGACAAATTACTTTAGATAAGTAATAAAATATTGTTAAATAATTACTGATTTAATTAAATGACTGAAACTGATTCAGTTCAAAGACTAAGATGACTGAATGACCGAAAAGTCGAGAGGTTGCAATCGCGACTATTGGTGCAGAAGTCCTGGTAGTCGCCTGCTGTCGATCCCGGGGTCGAGTTTTTTAACGTGGAATTCCTAGTAGTAGCTCGACCTCTGAATTTGTGCCCAGTACATGCCAGTAGGTTCACCATCTGTTCAATGATGTAATGTATAACGTAACTGCTGAAATGTCGGAGCGTACTTTATTACTCTGCCTACCTCTTCCGACAGATACAGACATGTTGTTACGTTTTGATGTTTGGACGTTTGCTTCTACATCTACTGTATGTATAGTTTATATACTTTTCTTTCAGTGTTTTAATCAACTTGTCTTATTCCGCTGCTGTGATGTTTTATCTATAGTAAGTAATTTAATTATAAAAATCATGACAATTGATAATTTAACTCAGATGAGGGATTATTTCAGCAATATCTCCATTTAATTTACAAAATATTTACATAAATAACTGTATTTAAATTCCGTCGGAGTTGATTTTGTCAGCCAGATGTCGAAGGATTCTACTCGTAAATAAAAAAACCGCATAATAAAAAAGTGCTAAATTATATTTGAAACTTTTTATCGAATATACACAGTACATATTATAATCTTTTTATCTTAAATCAATGCAATAACGCTAATCTTATTTAATCGTGTACAGATTATCAAAATTCATTAATTAATTTCAATTGTAATAACACATACACAATACTTGACATAATAATCTCTGTATATATGAGAATTAAGCTGATTGATAGTATTATTGCCATATGTGAAATTAAAGATTTATTTATCAAAATATCCACAAAAAATTATTAGTTTCAAATGTAAGGAATTATAACTTTTATGGAAGGGTATCAATAAAAAATTGTTATAGATGGAATACTAAATAAACACATGCTACTCATTGACAATTGTTAAGCCTAAGACGCTAGAACTAACAGTGACAGAGCCATCAACAACGTTGTTGATACTACTATTGCAACCGCTCCGCCTCTAGCAGCAATGATGATAGTATCAGCATTAGCAGTGCCCCAGGCTATATTAGACCGCGCCGAATTGATTGATGATATAGCAGTGTTGAACTGGGATGTACCAGTCTGGGTACTGCGGAGCCAAGCTTCGTACTGTAAAGTAAAATTGTTGTTAAAGTTATCACTTTTACGCCGTCATTATTAAATCGAGTAAAGAGAACGTCGACTTATTTGTTTGATTAATGAATCAGTAATGATGGCATACCATTGCCTTTATTAAACAATTAAAATAACAGTGAGAACCGATTTATTTTAAAATTTGTAACTACATCAATTTAATTCTAAAGTACATCATCATCATGAACAACAACACCCCCTTTAACGTTCCGCTCTAAAACATGGATCTCTTCCCTGAATGGAAAGTATTAAGGTGCCATTTTAAAAAACTGATACAAAATCTTCAAAGAATGTCGTTAAGCTATTTTAACACATGATACAGTCGGAGAAACAAGTTTTGTATAAAAATAGTTCCTGCACATTAAAAAATGTGCATAGACTTTTCATTAAAAGTTAAATATCCATAATACAATGAAGCAGTGATAACCAATAAGCGACGATGACGAAAATTGGCCACTAACGGCCATCAGATAATACTGCTACTATTAGTACTTCCGAATCTACATAAATCTCCAACCACAAAAGACATATTTATCAATGAGACATTTTCTATACAATGTAACCAATTGGACGGTTGATTCAACGACTAACTAGTCTTAACTGATAAACCTACATATATTGATAGGCTTAAATATTTCTGCGATGATGACAAATATATTTATGTATGTACTCGTAGGTGAAGATCGTCTATATAAGGATTTAGAGAAGAAAACGTAATTTACCAGCCCTCTAATCGTTATAGCCGATTAAAAAAATAACTTAATCATTTTGTGTACTTACCTCAGCTAATCCGTCTTCACCCAAATAAGCTGCTAAATTAGACATTACTGTGTGTACAGGAGTTGCAGGAGCATCCTCGACGTAGCTGCAACGTCAAATTTAGTTACACAATCAGAAACAAATTAAAAATAAGTATAATTGATAAGAACCTTTTAGCAAATATTGGTTATCCACAAGATTAGTTATTACCATTTTTTTTTAAGCTCTTCATATCTCTTATGTTCTCTTTTTTAAATAATTATACGTACGCAACCCGAATATTTTTATATGTTCTTTACAAATCTTTTTTAAAGAATCATAGTTCTGGTTTTTTTAAATAATTAGGTATACGTACGCAACACGAATGGCATCAATGTTGTTCTTCACATACTGCAGCGCAGTGTAAGCGCTCTCCGGGTTTCCGAGTAGGGCATAATTAAATGAGTTAGCTTTGTCATGTGATCGCACCATCTTGTTGAGGGTCAAATCGAGGTATCTATAATTAAAGTAGTGAACATACATACATACATAGTACATTGAGTTACCAAATCAATCATCAAATTGAGTTACCAAATCGATTGCGCACTGTTAAGTAGACAATAGAGCTCCATTTTATCGACATGTAATATTTTGCTAACATAAATGAACATATCCGTATCGGTGCGGAGAGAAAAATACAATCTCGAACCCATGCCGGGTTACCAGGGTGTCGTAAAAGGCTACTAAGCCCGGCACTAGCAGATCGCACCGATGGAAGAAGCCGTGCTCTGTAATCCTTCCTCAGCACATCGTGTTGACGATTGCAGAGCATGGCTGATGCCAAAAGACTGATTATGATGAATAAAAATACGTACATATATGGAGAATGTACATTGTTAATAATAATTAAGAAATAAAAAAATACAATAACGTAACAAAAATTATATAAATCGTGCTTGTTGGCCTAACCTGTTAAATTATGAAAACACGCTCTTTGCCCGTGTCATTCTCAATGTGTAATTTCTTGCTACATCTAAATATGTCTAGATCTTGTCAACCCTCTTTCAAATAACTGATAAATATAATAATAGAAGCTTCAAGGCATAACGATTATGAACTAAAAACTCTATGTGTTATATTCTACCTGTTTAAAAGAGCAGAGTCTTTGGTAGCACCTAATCCTCTCAGCATTTCCAGCTGATCGTTGGCGAAGTTGGAGTTATGGAAGCGATTCAGGAGGAAGTCGAAGTCCTCCGTTGTACCTTCCCTTATTCCTACCACATAAACGCTGCGGCGGATGCGGGCATCTATCCTGCATTGACGATGTTCGGACAATTTTAATAATAAAAAAGCACCATCAAATTCCCATTTCATATTACGCATATATACAGTAGAGAAATAGAAGAATATTCTTGAATGAAGACAGACAATATTTCTATTGTTATTATTCGAGTATTATAGTGGAGGCAAGCCTGTTACAGGATATGCAAAGTTAATATTTTTGTGATATTATTTAAAATCCAGAATTGTTCATTCTGAATATGATAGCAGATTCAGAAAATATTTTTTCTATTACACAATTCACGCATCTTCTACCAATGATGTTCTAAGCAGAAATTCACGAACATAATAAATCACAGGCTACAGAGATCGTGTGAATCAATTTATCAATTGTTAGGGGATTTTACCATTCGCCGTTCTTCATTCTATTGAATCTCTCCCGATATGCTTGCACGCAGCCCTCGTGGCCCAGCGCGCAGACAAAGTGCATCACCTCTTGACGGGTCATACTGAACGTTGGAGTTTCGGTGGCTGAAGGGTCATAACCCACGTGTTCAATAACATGCTCCATCGTGCTGAGGATAAAGGCCTAAAATAGAAAAACATAGTAAGTAACTTTCATACAAGTAATTATTCAACGGGACTACAAGTGCTTCTTATATAATAAATAGTACAAAAATGCTAAAATCATATCATGTCAGCTATCATCACCATTACCATCATCAGCGTGTCTGAGTCCACTGCTGAACATAGGGGGGTTTTAGCCATGAGTTATATTCACTCATGACCAAACTCATTCAGCGCAGCTGTAATAGAACATAAATTGAAATAAATAGAAAAACGAAAAGGACAGAAACTCATATACTAACATCAAACTGAGCTTGTTTGTCAGGCATATGCCTTAGTCTATTGCGGAGCCAAGAAAATCCACTGATCGCGGGGTTCCAAACGTGGTAGTTGGTTTCAATACGAAGGAATCTCAGGATATTGAATCCGAAATCGTACGACATTCTTTCGGAGCGCATGAGAGCAAACACGTCATCGACAACCTGTTGGGAAATTCAACGAATTTGTTTAATGGAACGATCGAACAAGATTAACAACAATATGAACGACATTAACAAAGTATTTTATTCAATGTAACAATTTATATTTTTGGTTTTGTTCGCGATCATAAATTTATTTTTAGAACCCATATTTGGCTCATATTGCACCTTTATGCGGGGCATCACCTTATTAATACAGTACTAAACAAACGTATTCTATTTCTACGTGAAACATTTGTAATTCAAACAATTATTTTGGTCTAAGACCATGATCATCCACTTACGTGTAAAAAAAGGCAACCAAGTTATCATCAGACTAGTAAGGCATTTGTATGAAGTGATGAATAGAAATAAATTAACCATTATTAACTGTATTAATACCAACATGTGTTAACAAAACTGAGGTGACTAAAATCCGGCTTATTGATTGGCTTATCTGTATTGCTTTAGTTCTATAACCTAGCTAACAAGAGATAACAATCATATTAAAGAGTAACTTTTGAAGTAACTAAGATAACAGTGATATCTTCAGTCCTCTTTGAAGTAGTTGCAAGTTCCCTGAATACAAGGTACGGCTGCCGACACTTGATATTCTCTTCAAATGGCAAGGAAATAATTAAAAACTTACTTGAGCTCTATTTAAGTAATGAATTGTTGTATGTTCATTGACCAAAGCATCACCAATAAGATTCCAAGTCTTTTCGTCATAGTTCACTCTATAGTGAGCTGAAACAGAGCACAAAAGAAAATTGTTAACTTCTATGGCTCCTTTTGTGTATTTAGTCTTATACTCAATATCTGCATTCTCTTGTCTTTATGCCTCAAAACTATATGTACTCTTACCGTGTTGAAGATTGTTGAAAATTATCCATTCTTCACCAGCGGGCTTGTAAATTTCGGCTCTTTCCGAGGACAACATGTACGTCGGCTTCAAGGCCGTGAAGCTTGGATTCGATTTTGTAGAGTATGTTATCGGAATAGGGTAAATTTGACCAGTAGGGGTAGCTGAGGTACTAAGGAAGAATCTCTCCTACGAACAAATAATGAGTAAGGCTTAAAAAACGCAAATGAATCGTATATGCAAATTTTAGAAAAAGGAAATTCATCACGAAACATTTTTAGCTCGCAAGAGAAGAATTATAAAATGACAACGAAATATTCGACCAACTCATTCTACTTACTTGGTGTAAGGATATTTTGCCACTGGAATGGTCGACCTCAACGCTTAGGATAGGATAACCGGGTTCATTTACCCAAACTCTATAATACTCAGCGAAACTAAAGTTCTGATATTCTTTCAGAGTTCCATCTTCTTCCACGGCCGCAGCGAAAGCATTGTACAAGTCGTATTGATCTGTTGGTTCATAGGCACTGGAAATAGGTAAAATCATATCAAAAATATTTGATAACATGTCAAATATGTTATCATTTGTAATAATTAAAACCATGATTTTCTTAACAAAGAATTTGATAGTATCAAAAATAAGCAAGATGTCCCTTGAAAGTTAAAAGTTCTTGAAACGTTTGGATATTCTAGTAATATTTTCTTAATTAGATTTAAGATAAGAAAAATTGAAATTGAATTGAAAAATTGAAAGTAGCATACTTATTGATCAAAAAGTATTGGCAAGCCTTTCTGAACGTCGGTAACGTGATCATGTTGACGGTCATCCTCAGGAATGCAGCTCCTTTAGAGTAGCTGATTGTTCCAAAATGCCCAGTAACCTGAGCTGGTGTGTTAACATCGTGGTTCAAGGGCACTGTTGACACTCCAGAGTCAAAAGCAAGGGAAGTCTGGAGATATCTTGAATTGAAGTGTTCATGAAGATCATATCGAGGGAACATCTGATAGAGAATTGAAAATAGAATAACTAATGCATCTATTCTTTTTTAATATGGAACTGCACACTAAACCGTTAGTGGTGCTATTTTGTTTTCTTCAAGTTAATTGCAACTGTATTAATTTGACTCGTTGTGTACAAAGGAAGTTGTAATTCGACGATTGTAAGAATTACTGATCAACTATTTTTAAAATTACCATAAAATTCTTCTCTTATATACGAGACAAAGTTATACATATATTACGTATACGCAAATATAATCTTTGGAGTTGGTAAGACGTCTTTATTTACTTCGTAAACTCTATGCATTTAAATAACGCTTTATAAAATTGCGAACACTTTTGATTCCTCTCAGAATCGGCTCCCCATAAATGTATATCATAGGAGAAAGGAGCTTTGTTACAGCGATAGTTATATTTAAAATAAAAACCCTCAAAATAAAACCATGTGTCGTATACAAAAACTAAACTATCATGTTAATGGTCTGCACAAACATTTAATCAGAGAGTCAATGAGACAAAAGTGTTAATTTATACCTCGTGTGCAGCTATGTATCCAAAATAGCTAGCGAATCCTTCATTTATCCAAGTATTACTCCACCAGAAGCAAGTGATCAAATTTCCGAACCATTTGTGGGCGAGCTCATGAGATACTAATGTCGCTGCGTAGTGTTCAACCGACATGATCATTTCGCGAGGATCCAGAATGAGATATAATTCCCTGAGAAGGTATAAAAAATATTTAATGGTTCATTTTCTTCAAACCTGTCCCCGTTCCAGACGAAAGAAAATTTCCTCTCAGAAAGATAAGTTTTAGGCTATAGCAACTCTAGTCAAATACGAATAAGCACACCTCCGAAATGGGGGATAGAAATATAAATTTTTAATAAATATTGTGAGAATATTTGACCACTGACCTGTAACTGACCATTCCCCAGTTTTCAGTACCAGCAGATGCCCAGTCGGGAGATGAGACGTGATCGTTCAGTAAATGCGGATGCAGTGTTGCGTATGGCATTTGGAAGTAATCATCGAAGAACTTTGTCATCCCCACCGTAAGTTCCAAAGCTTGATTACCAAGGCCATTTGTATTAGATCTACCGATTATTCGTATTGCTGGCTCAAAAGACTTGTCTTCAGCTATCACTTGGAAAGACTCACTAACAAGGAAAGTCACCAAGTAGGAGGACATTTTGGGTGTTGCATAAAAGTTGTCACGAACACGATTACCATACCTAAAAATAATATTTAATAAAATAATGAAAATACAAAATCTTTGATCATTACCTTAATATATATCTTCTGAATACTACACATCCTGTGTACTTACAGGTTAATGCTCTCAATTCCTGTGTTGGAGAACGTACCAGAGTAGCTGGTTGGTCTAGTTAAATGCATTTTAAAAACGGCTTTGAATAGAGGCTCATCCCAACACGGGAACGCTTGTCTTGCATTATAAGGCTGGAAATGGGTTGTTGCATAAATCCTAAAACAGATGACAAATAGAAAATGTCAAAATAAACGAGATGGAAAATTATGCAATTTTCGACTGCACTTCAAAGAATCCAACATTTTTAATAGCTGAAAACAAACCTTTCAACACCATTCGCATCAGTGTACCATCCCCTCCATAAACCTCTTTTCATAGGCCCTTCATTCATAGTATTTGAGTATTCAATGACAAGTGTATAATTTTGAGTGATTTTCAATGATTCTTCTAAGTTGATCTTCAGAAAGTGGAATTGCGGTTCAAGAGTGAATGGTTCTAAAGGTGTCAATCTCACGGGAACATTACCATCAGACATGAGACTAACTGAGTTTATTGAATCCACATTAGCGTGTAACACAACTTGTCTGACGTTTTCTTCTACGGCCTGAAATAATTTATTGATTGTTGTCATACCAAAAACTTGTTTTATTATTTGTGAACATAAATTGTTATTAATGTTTGGTAGACAAATCACAACATTTTCGTCTATGTCGATGTCAAGAATGTTCGGGTCCAAATCGACAAGTTGCTTTAGAGAACAATACCTAATATTGACTGCCTCGTTGGTCGTGTTGGTTGCAAGTGCGACTGCCGATCGGGAGGCCCCGGGTTCGATTCCCGGGTCGAACACTAGAAAAAATTCTAATTTCGATTTTCTGATAGTGGTTCGGAGTCTGGATATGTGCCCAATGCATGGCAATAGGCTCACCACGTATTCCATAGTGGGACGTAAACGTAACTGGTGAAACGTGGGAGTCTTCTGCATTCTTCTGCCTACCTCTTCGGGGATTACAAGCGTGAAGTTACGTTATTATTTTACGGAGATTCGTTGCTATAGACTTTGTATTTTTACTTTGCCGCGATTCGTCAATAACGTCTTTCGGATTCTATTTAAGTAGTTCAAGATTAGAGATAACGCAGATTGACCGATTAAAGGTAATCTCTTTAGGTAATTCGATGGATATCTTGTACTGGACTTTATGCGGCATTGTCATGTCATCAAGGTCAACCTTTGCTGAGTTATGCATACATAGGTACTATGTACCTATATATAGATATGTGTTATTGCTAAGGGCTGTGCTAGGACTCCTGGTATGTCAGTAAAGAATAGATGTATGTATTTAATTCAAAATTCATTTCTATATATGCTTACAATATTACTGAAAGATGTACACCTTCCCGGCATTTCTTTTCTCTGCGACAGAGTATAGACCCACAACTCGGTAAAGATTTGAAGAAATATACAGATGGCAAAGTATAATAAAATTCTACTATAAAAAAAAAATATTTTTCTGAAATATTCACTAATTATCTATAAACTAATAATACTGGCACCGGTATCAAAGTTAAAAAAGCAGTCGAATTTGAGCAAAAATTGTATACCTTATTAACGATGAAAATGTCCTGAAAAATACTAGAACGATGGCAACCTTAATCATAATAGAACCAGGGGAATTGAATAGAGAATGTTTTGTGCATTCTCAATGCAACTACTGGTAACTGTATATTTCTTACATTAAAGAAATATTATATACAATGATTTGTAATAAATTACCATTCCGAAAAAATATCTAATAATATT
>DWDT01001399.1:0-16039 GCA_018245595.1 Microceris scylla | reverse complement strand
AATGCAAGTAGGTAATGTAGTTAAAGTTAGTACCAATTTAATCGATTAAAATATCGATCTTATGACAGCGAACATCTGTCTGACATTTCGTACGTCACTAGAACGAAAAGTGAGTACGACAAAAGTTATTATTTTGCTAATGAAACGAATAGATGTGCTGTGCGACGTTAAGTGCTTGTTTCGCATGCATTGCTAGAAAGTAATTTCAAATTGGACAATATTAGCGGAAACGGGAGGTTAATAAACTGTTTTGAAATTAACTTTCTACGAGATTATGTAGTGTTGAAGACAGTTTTGACGGCGGAGTATAGGTAAACATTTTATCTAAATAACAGACAATTAAAATGATAATTAAAATATTAATACCAATGTATCTGGTTCGTTTGCTAGGACAACTGTGTGATCAACATTCCAATTTTAAATAATTCACTGGCGGAACATTAAAGATGTTTTGTATTTAATGTTATCTTATTATTGTTTTTTTTTAAAATGTAATTGTTGCATTTTTCCATTGTCTGTTATCAATATGCAAACTGTCTGTTGTTTTTATTTAAATATTTTTTTTAAATATTGACGCCATCCTTCTATAAGTTAAATTTTGTTTAAAAAATCGTTACTTTGTTTCAATCAATTTTCCTTCTGATTATTGCTGCTAGATGTATATTGACATCTTGACATAAGTATTTTTATATTACATATTTCATTTCGTATTTTACATTTTGTTTTGTTGTTGCACTCTTGTGTTGCTTATGTAGGTAATCTGAAATTTTGAGCATGTAGCACTCATCATTAATTATGGGTGCAAACAAAATAACAACACCATAGTAACAACTATATCTTCATACTTGTATTGAAAACCCTTTCAACCTGCATAAAAAATGATTAAACTTTATGAAGTTGGCCATTTGAATTCTGTATAATTGGAAACTATTGCAAAAGTCAATGTAGGGTCAGTGCAGATTATGGACAATAATCGTTCAAGGGAGACCTACACCCAACATTGTGCTAAGACAGATATAATAATTAAAATAAATTTCCTTTCAGGTTAATATCAAAAGATGGACAGTGTGGCTGGCACTGCATCACTTCGTAATGCAGCTCCACATTGGAGCCTTGCTGGAGATAAGCAGTTACTGGATATATTGCAGGATTTGCATGAGGTAGGTGGCTTTTATTGTACATACATGTACATTAAATTTGGCAGAATTAGAAAAGCCTTGACAATCAAATAAATATCTGACCTGATATCTCATTAGAACCCATTACTTACTCAGTCTAAAAGAGAAAAATGGTTATTGGTAAAGTGACTTCTAAGTAATCCACCTATTATGCTTTTTGTGAGGTACAATAACCTTGCAGACAAAATAACATAGTTCTTGTCTTTAACTATAGGGACTAGTTGAAATAAATGGATATGTAAAGCATGTTTTAAATTTACACATTGATATCATGTCCTCATATGACTGCCTTGTTGGTTGAGTGGTTGCAACCACGACTTCCGATGAGGTCTTGGGTTCAAATCACTATTGGATTTAACTAACTTAGAATTTCTAGTCATGACTTGGAGTCCGGATCTGTGCCTCGTGTATGGCACAGGCTCATTACCCATTCCATGCAACTTAAATGCAACTGGTGAAATGTGGGAGTGTCCTACACTCCTCTGCCTACCCCTTCGGGGATTGCAGGTGTGAATCATAGATCCTTTGCAGTTGCAGGGTAATATTTGATTTAATAATAGAGTCAGCATTTCAGCTGTTTATGCACTTAGGCAAATTAAGGCCATAATTATATCATACAAGTTATGATATTGTTGCTGTGGGTATGACAAATAAATATTATTATTAAACATACGTACACTGTTATCAGCAGACAACATTGTTATTGTCAAGTGTATACATTCAGTTTTTTAATACATATTTGTTTTAGATAGGATGGATTAATCATGCTTATTCATCATCATCATTATCATTATCAGCCTACTCCCGTCCACTGCTGGACATAGACCTCTCCAATAGCACACCACTGAGCTCAATCTTCAGCTTCGCATCCAACCACTGCCAGCTACTTTGCATATATTGTCACTCCACCTAGCTAGAGGGTGTCCTACGCTACTTTTGCCAAGTCACGGTCTCCACTCCAGAACATGTTTGCTCCAGCGGCTATAGGTTCTGCTACAGATGTGACCAGCCCATTGCCACTTCGGCTTGCTAATTCTTTATAATTTAAGTTCTTTTATAATTCTAAATCATGCCTATTAGCTACAGAGACTTGTGTAAACCTATTAGGGCTAACCTCTGTAGTTATGACTCATCTCCAACACTTATGTATGGTTAGTTGGAACTGTGTAATAGTTTGTCAATGCAAGAAGAATATGCAAGATTGATCAGATACTTCCAGATTCCTTGTCTGAATATGTGTAGTACACCTTACACCGTCCAGTGAGTTACTTAATGAGCAGACTTATGTCATTGCAATTTAAATTCTATATATGAAAAGTAATTTTAGAGATGTTGTAGGGTTACTGGTCTTGGTTTTGTTCTGGTGAGTTAGGGAGTTTGGGATGTGGCTTTGTAGGTGCCCACTAGCAATTTAAATTCCATAATTGGAGTCTTACCCCTTTCCTAAGTCATCCATTCAGGGGTTACATGCATTTGTATTTAATTTAATGAAATTCTCTCTTGTGACACACCTTAGGAAAGGCCTATGCCCAGCAATGGAACATAGATGGATATATAACTTTCTAAAGTCAGTGTGAACTTCAATTCAAAGTTCCTGGACTTCCTCTTAACCACTATACTAGACTATTTAACTGGGTATTCCTTGAGCTTCTGCAACTTGAAATATAACAACCTTATACTGACAATCAAGAGATTTTTAATTTGTTCCACTTTGTACCAGCATATGAAAGTTAATTTAAATTTGTAATATTAAATCATGAAAGCGTAACAGAAAAAATCATATACTTTCACATTTATAATATTTGTAAGGATTATGGCGAAACACGTTATGTTTACAATGATGGCAACACTGTGACAGTTGCTATGGTCTTGCCTGTGCGCGTAGGCGAAAGGTATAAATTATTATTACGCGGTGTATCTAATTGTCTATTAGTGTATTTATAAAAAAAATAAGGTTTTCCAACTTTATGTACCTTGACCTGTAATGGCTTCAATGGTTATCATGAAACCGCGATATAGTATAGATGATTCTGGATATAATTATGAGTTAGCATAATATTGTATTGTCTTCTTACTACACCTTGTATATTTACGATACTCGAATTATTCTTGTTGTTTTAACTTGAAGTTATTGGCAATTTAATGGTTCATCAAATCACTCGCTATAAGTATGTATGACGGATGACTGTGTACGAAGTTACGAGCTAGATATTGCGTAATTGGTTTCCCATTAATGACCTCAGCGATTCGATAGTATCCGTATATGATTTCCGGGAAGCAGATATCTATGTGGAAATTCTGTATATTCATCTTTGTACGTGTTTATAGCACTCATGTCACAGGGAAAGCACGAGTTTGTACATTTATTTCACTGAACACCAACATAACACAGAATGATTTAGATGGAATATAATAGAATTTGAAAATAGGGCCCAAGTGTCATCACAGTTAAAGGGCTAGACCGCATCAGAGTTCAATAAGCGAGTAACAAATTCATATGCATTAGTTTGCGTTGGTTAATGTTGAATTGATCTTGTCGTTCTCTACTCTGTACTCTGTTCAATATGTCCGTCGAGTTATGTGTTACGATCAATGTAAGTGCCTTACGGTGTATACAGAGAATCCATTCCGACCTTTTTATCATACTACTATTGGAACACAGTTCTCCTCTCATAATGAGACGGTTAAGGCCACAGTCTGCCGCGCTGGCCTAATGCGAGTTAGCTGACTTCACACGCCTTCATCTTCACCCTATCTCAATCCAATTCTGGACATAGGCCACCCCCAAAAGGGGATTTATGCCCGTAATCTCCATGCGGGTTGGAGATAGCAGGAAACAGCTTTTCGCAACGCCGACACTGCTGCCCGTCAGCGACCAGGGCATTTAGTCGTACCTATTTAGGCTGTGCTGTACAGTAATCATCCGGTCGCCAGAGCCTCGTCTGGTGCACCCTGTGCAGATGAGGTTGGCTTGGGCTCCTGAGATGGTGGTTGGAACCCCTTATACCTTAGAACATTTCTTTTTCATGCAGAGAATATCGTGTGACTAATGTGATGAATTTAGAAGAATCGTATCAGTTGTATAAGAAAGTAGATTATTGGTACGGTTCATATTCTAATGCTTGTTTGCAGAGAATTGTGTCCAAGTGCCAGGCAGCTACTTCGAGTCTGGATGAGATGATCACAGCGCTGGATACCGCCAGCATCAGCTTGCAGAATGTCAACAACAGGTAAATACACCACCATACAAATTCTATTGCATCCAGTCCAATAGTAATCGGCAGTGAAAACCTCATAGGAAATTGTCTAATATGGTTTGGAGATGTTATGAGTTGCGATCGAAGAATCGTATAAGAAAAGTGAAATGAATATGAGTGTGGGTGACTGTACTGAGTAGAACAGGTGTACGGAAAGTATGGTTAATTAAAATATGATGTTATTTGGAACAAAGTGAATATTGAAAGGACGTAAATTATTCAAATTGTGCCAACAACAAATAATTTGGGAGGAAAATGGACAAGTGGAGATCATTGTCATGATCTGAAAATTTCAGAACTCGAAAGCGTTGTGTTTCTATTTAACCCACTGTCCAATATCCCTCTTACGAAAGCATTCATTATATTCATGAAGACAAACATAAATATATTGCAGTTCATATGTATTGGTTTTGGAGAAATAATACTCGTGACGAGGTTCCAGATTGCAAGTGATGACGGTATGACGGCAAGTCATGACCTATTCATAATCATAATAACTTTCGATCTATGAACCACTGGTGACGAATATTCTCGAATGTTCTACACACTTCGGACAAAGGAAACGTAGCCGCTCTCGGTTATTATCTCGTTATATCCCGTGGAGATGAAAAGCCTTCTTTCAAAAGTATCCTTTAGACAGGACGCGCAACAAACCGTCAATTATTTGTGTATTACTCATTTATACTCACTGTTACACGAAGGAAGACATGTTGTGACCAAGGGTTAACCTGTATGGGGTGTACACATGTTACATTATTAAACTTTGGTGTATAAATGTGACATTTATAATTATTTTTGTTTATTTCAGGTTCATGGCGTCAAGCAACAGTCAGTTCGTCGAGAGTCGTGTGTACGATGACGACGTGGATGTCGCCACACAGGAAACTCCTCTCAAGGTAATTAACATATGTATGAGTATGTTCAGAATTGATTAAAATATATGTCAAAATACACAAGTAGGCGATTGTTTATCAAACAAGTCCTTAAGTATTATTATTATTATTAAAATTTCAATTAAAGCGATAAAAATACTTACTTTGATTAACAACATAACATAACAATAACATGAAAACACAGAAACATCAAATTCTAAGGCATAGGTACATCACAGATTTAGTTTACAATGACTCAGACATTCAAATCTAATCTTCTAATCTTGTTGTGTATATTTAAAGAATAATTATAATATTTTGGGAAAATTTAAACATGGCCATTTGATGACGAACTAAGTATTAGGTATTACATATTTCCCGTTTATTACATATTTCCATATTTCCACGATACTGTATTATTACATATTTCCAAATACATACCCATTTGTACACTTAACCTTACATACCATAAACATTCTGCACAAATATATATCAACAAGGACTGCTTCTGATCACCGGAGGACAGTAAGGTGAAGTAAAATTGGACCATTGCACAAGTACTATTCAAGTTGGGTAAAATAGGCCACTCGTTCATTCCAGGAACCGCCGAAACCCGTGGACTCTGCGTCCGACCTGAACAAGCTAAAGGATAGCCTCAGCGTACTAGAGTCATATCACGAGGCGGTGCAAATTTTGGACAGCGACAGCGAAAGTGGTTCTGATGAGGAAGAGGATAGGTATAACTTATATCTTCTTACTGATATAACTGATACTGAATACTAACAAAGTGTTGCTATATCATTATTCCATTGTGGGACGTAAACGTAATTGGTGAAACGTGGGAGTGTTCTACACTTATCTGCCCACCTTTACGGGGATTACAAGCGTGAACTTACGTGTTTTTTACGTTATATCATCACATCGTTGTGTGTTACAATGCTCTGCAATGTGGCAGCACTACTTAAACTAATAGTAGTCAGTCGATCATTTATTAAAGATACTGATATTGTGATGACAGAATGGTGTACAAGCCGAAGGACTTGTACGAAGACAGACCTTTGCCTCACATTATTGGATCGGAACAGTGGAGGAGCAAGTGGCATGCTGGTGAGGATTTGTTTATTTTTTATTTGTTGACTGTTCATTGTATTAAAAGTACCTATATGTAGGATTCTAGATGTTTTGTTGATGGAAATGGTAACACTTTGCAGTTTATGTTATACAGACATACAGAATTATATCACATTTATGCTTATATCATATAAACGTCCTTTGTGTATTCAAGAAAGCTTGTGATTGGCTTTAAATTTTACATTGTTATTTAGTTTCCAGTTTACTGAAGTATATAAGTTTTCCTAAAGTATATAAGTATTACTAAAGTATGTAAACATTAGTAGTAGTAGTATTCTTTATTGTACAACATTACTAAAATACGTAAGGATTACTTAAGTATATAAACATTACTAAAGTATATAAACATTACTAAAGTATATAAGCATTACTATAGTAAATATGTATTACTGAAGTATACAAGCACAATAGTAAAGTATATAAAAATATTGCAATTGCCGCTCGACCAGGTCTGATACCAGAGGACAGTGACACCGACAGCAATGTCTCCAAGCCAGACCTTCCAGCAGAACAGTATTCAGACTCCGAACCGGAAATTGATGATATACAGACTGACAAGCCACACCCGCCACAACGAACGGTGAGAACTGGCTATTTTACATACATATCTTTTTGCCATGTCCCTTACTGTGTAGGCAGAAAGCACCGAGTGCCATATATCACTGTTATTAGCTATTTTCTTAGTGAGAAACTGTCATTTATTTGTCTTAGTACAAAAAATAAGTTATCGGATATAAGTTTGAATATTAGACAAATATTGAATCATACATAGAATATACTTTTAAGTTTTAATTTGGAGCACGGAGTCAATATTTTTGCATCAGAGTTGCCATGATTAGTATAATTCGATTTAGGATACAGTAATACTATATATATCTTATGCAATGCAAAATTATACGAAGTTATACAAATCCACTGATGGAACATTATGGCGATGGTTGTACCGTTATTATCAGATATCGTCGAGTTCGGTGGGCTCGGAGCTGACGATCCCAACGGTGGGCAAGCCGGCGGACATCGCCGCTGAGTTGGCGCGGAGGTTAGGGGAGAATGTACAGCGTGTGAGTATGAGACTGAAATCAACTAACCTGTAGTGATAATGGTTGTTAAAGAAGTAACAAGCAGATAGTTTAGCAGCAATAATGCTGGTGTGCTTTAATGTTACACCACGTTATTCACAGACAAAAAGGTGTGTTATCTTTGGACAATAACAATAATAATATATGTATAATATAATTACATACAAGTTTGCGTTGCCAAATGCGGTGCGACACGAGTGATGCTGATGATGATGTTGGTGATGATGGTAATGATATACAAGTGAGCAATGTATATGACCTGTATCTTTTCCTTCAGTTCCCTGAACCGGAACCGGAAGCCCGGCCACCTGTGGCCGCACCGACTAATGTGTATAGACCTCAACAGCCTGCCACATGTAAGTTGTTAATGAATTTTTCAACTTCAATAGTATATACTCCCGACCTTTGGAGTTAAAAACGTTTTCTATTAGAACAGTCTTTTGTGATGTTTAAATTAATTAATTAATATTTTAATAATTAAATTTAAATCGAATAAAATTAACCTATTTATATATGGTTTTTTTTTTATTTTCAGCCACACTATTCTCAGACGAACCGCCTCCTCTTGACGTATACCAATCCGATAATTCCTACCAAACAGATTCTGAAGACGATATATTTGCGGAGTTACATAAGAACAAGAGCAACAGACAGACGGACCAGCGCGTGTCTGGAAATATAGTGGACGAGCTGTTCGGACATGAGCAAAACATGCATAGTGATAGAGCTGGTTTTAGTGACGATTTGTTTGGAAGTGGTAGAAATGTGGTGAGAACTTTTGTTTATATTGGATGTATGATTGTATTAATATTCGAAGTTGCTACACTCTTTTTAGTTTCGTTAGGGGATGACCACTTTTTATTATACAACTGTTGAATGTATGGACTTGGATACTGCTGATGGGCAAATTTATTTATACATGATTACATGTATATCCGAACAAATATTAGAAATTGCTCAAGAAATCCATATAAAAATGTCTGAAATTCTTAGTATGTTACCCAAAGGTTTACCATATTAAGCTGAATATCCTAAAATGCAATGTATGGAGTGAATGCCAGAGAGAAAGTGTTCTCAGTTAATACCTCCATACATTGTAAAATGCTATATGAATTTTAATAAAAACCAGTGTTCAAAGTATCCTATAATAATTAGTTATAACCATGAGATTATAATCCAATCTCTTAAGACTTCACACAGGACCATACAAAATAACCCTTACACATTTCCTTTATTCATGAATATATTGGTAAAATTTTTTTAGCCAAACACCAGTACCAAGCGATCCTCGCCTATATTCGAAACCGCAAAAGATTCACAATTGTATGTTGAAAAAGTCCAAAACGAGCCTCCATCTGTTCACACAGAGAGAAAGCCAGAACCAGATACATCAGTTAAAGTGAGTATTTAACTATCATCATCATCATGATTATCAGCCTACTCCTGTCCACTGCTAGACATTGGCCTCTCCAATGGCACGCCACTGAGTTTCTGCTCTTCACATCCACTCGCTGTCAGCCACTTTGCGTATATCGTCGATTCATCTAGCTGAAGGGCTTCCTACGCTACGTTTGCCAAGTCGCGGTCTCCACTCCTAAACAAGTCTGCCCTGTGCTTATGTCAGAAGACGTTTAACTATGTTTATGCTTTTATTTACACATACATACATGATAGAATTTATGCAAATAGCTACTTTGCATGCAGGCCATCGGGTCAGAAGCTGATATTTATGTTAAACACTGTGCTGTGGATTGTTACATTATTATGTTATGGATTGGTGTTATGTGGCAATCATTAAGCAACAAGGGAATGCTGTGAAGTGACATATGATGCAATTGTATTCTATTATTTCACCTATAGATTCTGTGTTCCTCCTACTACCAGTTAAATTACTTTATTTGATTGTATTTTTTTTAATATATCATAGAAGTACATAATAAGCAAGTTTCATTATATTAAGTACCAACATTTCCCAATCTTCCAATATGTGGATATCCATCCAGTTTTTGGTAATAATATTGGCTGGAGGGATTATAATGACGACCACTATAGGCAAAGGAAGAGGGATAATAATTTGGATTAACAATAGTATTCACATACTTCCCCTGTGGTTAGTTATAATAGTGGTTTATTTTGCTTTTACAAATTGTTTTATCTTTATAGAAACCAGTTGGTGGTGTATCTCTATTCGGCACCAAACAAGGCAATGAAAGTATCGGCGCTGCCATCTTGAAACGGAACCAAAGAAAAGTCTCCACGTCTGAGGAAGAAAGTGGAAATGAATTTCACAATAAAAACGCTAAACATACTATTCATCAACAAAGTACTAAGAATGACGTAGCTACGGTAAATGTAGACTCGACAGATAAAACACAAAAAGATATAATAAATGATCTATTTTCTAAACCCAAAAAGAAAAATGAAAAGCTAACTGTGGCAAAACCAGAAAAACCAACAAATAAAAACGTTGCCACACCTGTTAAAAAGGTAGATCTGTTTGCTGATGATTTATTTGATGATATTGATGACATATTTACGACAAATATTAAAACGCCAATTAAGAAAAGCAACGAAGTTAAATCGAAGTCTCTCTTTGATGACGACGACGATCTATTTTCAAATGTAGCGACTCCTAGTAAAAAACCTACTTTGAAAACTGAACCAAAAGTCAAGAGTATATTTGATAGTGATGACGATTTATTCAGTGAAAAGGGTGAAGACATCGGTTCAGCGAAAAATGTTAAAATTACCAAGTCTAGAAACAACAATCTACTAGAGAATAGTGATGATGCGCTATTTATTGGGAATAATGGGTATCCCAATAAAGTATCAACAGAGATATGTAAATCCAATAATGATTATGATGAAAAAGCTGAAACGAGTGTTGTAGAGCAATCTTCAATAGACAATAGCAAACCCACAGATATATTCGAGAATAATGATATATTTACAGATGCTGAAATAAGTAATAAAAAAGTTGAATATGCTCTAGATAATAAAGATAAAGTCTTTGATGCGCATAAAATCCTAACAAAACACAAAAAAGTTGAAATAAATGAAATAGATGACCTAGAAAAAGATAATATTCTGTTTTTACCAAAGAAAGTTCCTGATAATAGAGCTGATATTCCTGTCAATAGTCTGCAAATAAAAAATAATATAACAAAGTGGAACACTGAAATAGATCAGACTCTGAGTGATGATAATCTATTTACATCAAAAGAAAAACTAACCCACACTACTAAAGGGTCTATTCCAGTACAGACCGAAATTAACGACTCCAAGCAAAATGTAAAGGTAGACGAGTTTAACGATAATTTGCTTAAAATTAAAAAGACTGAAAATCTCTTAATAGATTCTATTAAAAATACTCCAGAAGATAAAAGCAAAGAGATCGTTGATGATGGAGACGAAATATTTCATGATTCAACTAAAGAAATTAAAGTAAAAAATTTAGGTATTACAAGTATTTTAAGTAACAGTGATGTATTAAAGACTCAATTTCACAGTTCTTCGTTGTTTGATGGTGAAGATGACGAAATAGATGATTTATTTGTCAAACCCAGTAAAGTCATTAAAGAATCTAAGGTAAACACGACGGAAAAAGTAAATATAGAATCTAATATTCAAAAACCTGTAGGAGAAAGCGAGGGCAATGACAATAGTAACAGCTTTACTGATAGAAAAAATTCAGATGTGGAATTATCTAAAGATAATGATAAACTCAATAAATTAGATGGGTATATGTTTTCAAATGAAGATACTAATTCAATACAAAATGTAAAAGAAGGACAAAGTATAATAAAGTCAAATACAAGAGTTCAGGATACAGTTATAGAGGAGATACCCAATGACATATCTAATATAATTGAAAATATAGAGAAAAACAGTTTAGAGCGTAATATACAATCTCTACAAGACCCTTATAAGGTTGTTCCTAAAATTGATATTAAAGATGACTTTATTACTGTAACAAAAGACCTTAACGTCAACCCAAACAAGACTGAATATGACAATAATACAAATAAAGAAGAGGAACCTATATTTTATGAGCCTAAAGTGCCAGATTTTAATGAACCTGATATTTTTAGCGATATTTTTAATGACGTACCACCAGAATTTGAGAGACCAAAAGAACCCAAAAAGAGCAAAAACGTTAATGCATTATTCGACGATGATTCGGATGACGAAGCGTTATTCTTTAAGAAAAACGACACAGTGACTGACGAAAAACCTGATATAAACTTTGGAGCCCAAGAAGACAGGCTATTTCACATATTCCATGATGAACCTCCTGCAATTGATGTAGATTTTACTCAAAAAGCCAATAAATCAATAAGTAGTAATTCTGCAACATTATCAGAGAATTTAGAGTCACAACAATCGACATCAACAAATAAAACTATTGACAATAAAGATAATGACCAGATAAATAGTAAACCTGATATTTATGCAGATATAGGACCAAAAAATTTCATGGAAGAAGTAAAGAAACCAGTTGGTAAATTGAAAACAATGAATTTAAATATTAATGTTAATACTTTATTACCAGGCGCTTCGCCTAAGAAACTTAAATCGTACGAACAGGTTGACGGAAAAACAATATCAACTAGACCCCAAGATGTTACTCAAGAGGATGATACAAAAATGGTAAAATCTGTAAGTTTCGAGGGTGATCCGGACAGCGAAATTCTAGATAATAAATTTTCAAAGGAAAGGGCAAAAATTCAAGTGAAGAGAAGGCCATCGACTAGAAGAGCGAGAAAGGAAGCAGTCAGGAAATCTGGCATCGACTTTGGTAGTGACTCTACAGATAATTCAAGCTCAACTGATATTTCAAAACAAGATACCGCAGTTCTAGATAAAAACTATTTAGTCAACACAGATAAACATAATAACGATAGTGTAAAAGACAAAAATATCACAGATAAACATACAAAAAACTCAGACTCTGAAAATAAAATAAGTTTAGAAGACGGTAATAAGGCTGTCAGTGAAGAACTGAAATCGGGGCCAGTTATAGTAACTGACTGTTCAACTGACGATATAGCCAAACTTTCTGAAGATATAATAGAAAAGAGTTCCATTAGTGCATACAAATCGAGATCCAATGTTACTTCCAAAGTTATCTACATACTAAATGATGAAGATATATTTACTAACTCGCAACAAACGCCAAGTGACTCCAATAATACTGAAAGAGTACAGGATAATAAAACCTCAAATATTATCAATGATAATGATTTGTTTGACTCGAGTACTAGTAAAATTACCGATGTCACAACGTTGGGTAGTGTGTATAGAGATGTAGGTCATAAAGACAATAAGATAAATAATCTTGATTCTGATGAGGATATTTTTAAGGCATCACAAAATACAGTTATTGGTAATATTCAAAACGAATCTAAAAAGGACGATACAGTTAAAAATGAAAGTAATGTTAATCAAATGGAAGCGAAAATAGACGAATTATTCATTAAAAGTCAAAATACTAAGGTCACATCGTTATTCGACGAACTCAGTGATGATGAAAGCGGATTGTTTGGTGGTAAAGCTGATAAAAAGAGTGATATCTTTGACAGTAAAGTCTCAGAAGTGAGTAAGATGATAAAGAAAGAGACGAAGTTACCAAAGGTTGATGTAAAAGCATCACTGTTTGGTGACGACAGCGACGATGAACTGTTTGGAGCGAAACCAACTAAGGATAAACGTAAGTTTTAAACATGTCTATATCAGCTTCGTTTTTATTGAAATATTCAATACTGGTATCAGTTTATGCTTAACACGTTGAACGCCATGACGGACACCATAAGTCCAACAGCATACTTTATGACGGAGCCGCACCAAAATTTTTAAAATTGTCTAAAAATCGTTGGGCTGTTTTTTTGCTAATATTGTCTGGAAAAACTAAAAAATATAGGATGGCTTACGGGATCACAGATATACTAATTATTTCGCGAGATAATTATTTTGAAAACAACTCGTTAAAAATCCCGTAAATTCTAAGTCCTTCCGATTTTTTTTGTGCCAAGTGGCCAGGCTGCTCTGTGAGACCGCGCGGGTGGGTCTCTTGCCTTATCAAAATGAATCGAAACGCTTTCCGTCCGCCGTCTAGAGACATCTGAGGCGTTCAAGGGTATGCGAACATACGGTGTCCGACGCGGTCCCCTGGACCAAAGAGCTAACCATGCATATTTGTGTTGGCGTTCAATGTGTTCAGATTCTTACACATGTTATTTTTCAAGGAAGTGCAGTGAAGGAAGATATTGTGGGGAAATTTGTCTAACTTTGATTTCTCCATAATGTTTTCTAAGGCAAGCATTCATGTATTCAAACAATGTGAAAGAATACAGGATTCATTCCTTCTCATTTTTAGAATAGACCCAGACTAATAATGTGACAAAGATAGATCAATATACAGAATAAATGTTGTTCCAGAGCTCAGTCAACCAGTACCAAAACCAAAGGTGATAACATCAAAACCATCAGAACCAGTGTTTGAAGATCCCCTCAGTATGCTTGGTCAAGAAGATGATCTATGACCATTTGACATGGCAGAATGTAAAGGAAAAAATTCACCATCCAGTTTACTATTTAGAACAATTTTAGTAAGTTAAATTTAGCTATACATAGCTTATATATTTTAAATTATTGAATGTTAAATCTCTCATGACAAAGTATAATCAAACTTCAATATAACTGGTGTATAAACTTAAAGTATTAATGTTACAGTGTTACAGACAGTACAGGGTTTAACTGAAAAACTTTCATTTCTCACATTAGACAACTTTGCAGACTCGTCACACAGACAGAATGGCAGCAAGATTTTTTTATTGATCTGCAGTTACTATTTCAGAAGTTTTAAATATTAATTGGGTTTGACAATAAATCAGAATAACCTTCTTTAAAATTGGGCAATTACATTTTTCTCATCTATGCTACTGGATATGTCTTCACTTACATTGTCAATTGATATATTACACTAAGAAGTGGTCAACTCAGTTTATAACATAGATCCATTAGCTTATTGTTTATTGTATGGACGTGTAAATAATAGTTGTCTGTGGGAAAACCATCTACAGATTGAACAATGAAATTGCTTACAAATTAATGTAATACACTTATACTCATATTAATGTAATGGTCTTTTATTATTTTATTATAAAGTTTTAGAGTATGATTGTATGTTAAAGGTAAATTGAATTAAAATATACTTAATAACTAATATGTTATGGTGCTTTGATAGACAATTTAATGTGAAATTTTCATGTAACGAAGTTTTCTAAGTTCTTACAAGGATACTCAAAGTCCAAAAGTATTATTTAGTTAATTTAATCATTTTTAAAGATTGGTTGCTGTTATTATGTAATGTCTATTGAAAATGTCATATTGCAATTTGAAAATGACTCAAATCTGTTTGAAATTGTTTCTATAATTCTAAGAATAAATTATTGTTACAAATGGCGCTTTTCCGCCTCATGCATTGTCGGTGGACGTGTCTTACTGCTTACCCTCCAAAAATTTGCGTAATATATACGTATTATACAATGAAATTATGAACATTCCAGTATAATGATAATAATATTGAAAGTTGTTAAATCTGCAGAGTATATTTTATTAATAATTATTATGTAAATAATATGTATACATACGTTAATTTGTTATTTGTAAAAAGAATTTAGGATAGGTGCTGCATCAGTGCTTGCAGTTAACGGCATCTCATTTGGATTCTGGCCACCAGCCTGTGTAATAGCTTGTACCTAATCATGGAGCTCGTGGCCCACAATCACGTTGATCAATGCGAAAACTGTAAACAAAACACAGAGGAAGATACTAGTTATTTGTAGTTAAGTATCTATTTTCCGGCTGTCACTATATTTGCAATGAAATTTCAATCAAATGACGTTTGAATCGTTCCAACCGTTATGAATTATTCGATATAATTAATTGTATTACTGTTTTTAGTCATTGTCTTTTGTGAAAAATTTTAACGGACTAAATTAATTTCTTCATTTCCATTAGTTGTATTATTAACATATAAGTTGACATTCATTTTAATTCGTAATTATCAAATTCGAGGAAATGTTAGCAATACACTTCAAAATTAATTAACATTGCTAGCACGAATATAAAGTTATATGAGAATTATAGTAAGGTTTAAGTACAGTTGTTTCAGCGCCCGATTGAAATGCCGTAACTATGCTTTGTGTCAGTATGTCATCATGTTGATTTTTGAATAAATGTTACGTATTTGTATATACGGTTCGTTTCATTTACTTGTCCTGCGTGTTCCGGGAACTGATAAATAAGTTAACCACCAGTTGTTAGAACCAAAATTTAACCTCAACCACGCATTATCTTTAACAATGCACCCACGGCTTTAGGGTGCGTTTCCACCAGGGATGAGTGAGGATGCGTAGCGAGGAATGTGTTTGTTAAGAACCGATAGAATCCCTTCCTTTACCTAGCCCCGCCCAGTACAGGGAAGGGGAAGCGATGCTATTGGTTCTTAACAAACACAT
>DWDT01001398.1:0-16047 GCA_018245595.1 Microceris scylla | reverse complement strand
GCAAGTAGGCGGGAACGCGGTATAGGCCTACCACCACCGCCTGGCGGGGTGTTCACCACCTTGGGGCAGTTGTCCCCATGAGAACTGCTCGGGTAGAGAGGAAGTCCTCGAGGCCCGTAATCCTCACGCAGCGCCATTAGCGTCGCAGTGTGGGACGATACAATCCATCCATCCATCCACAAGTGACGGCCGACAATCCATGTCTTAAAATCAGTGCAAAAATAGATAATCGATACCTAGATTACTTTCACCGTGCTTCCTTATGAATATGTTAGGAGTATTGTATCGATTTAGAAATACAGACAGCTTATCAAAATCACAAGTTCGTGGCAAATATTTGTGCATTATATGTACGTCTGGTCCTACGCAAACACTGATGCTAATGGACCTTTTAGATTGGGCGATTTCACAAATCATTCCACATTGTCAAGCATTATTTGTATTGTGTAAATACGAACAATCTAAGCAATGGATCACGTGCAATATTTTAACAACGTATTTAAAATCGAATAATTCTGATTTTTGAAAAACTTTTTTCAGTAGATGATGGATTTGTTGAGGAAACATGAGTCGCTGAATGGTCAATTGTAAACGTTTCTTATGCTGCAGCAAGGTGCAGATGCAGCATTGGTTATTCCTATTCGAGCCTTGTATAGAATTCTAAACCTTACCACGCTAAATTGTATATGTGTTCTAGTAATTGATAGTTGATGATGTTCGTAATAATTGTAAATTTGTCTCTTCAAAGTTGATTTAACAGTCTTTAAAATAACAACGCCTGTTAATTAACGACACTAGAAGTTTCGACAAGACTTTTATCGTCACATCGTCACATGACTACGGTAGATGCAAATCTATAAATATTTTTGTATGCACGTTTTCCCCTGGCCCATCATTTTAATAGATACAAATTGGCAAGACTTCCAAACAGCTACAAATATCGACGATACTATATAGAATTTTGTATTGTACTATTGGAAAAAAAGTTCACAGTTCCTTTACGTTCTAGAAACTTTTTCGAAATGTTTTTTAAATGACAGTTTTGTTGTCTACTTTAGCCATTTTATATATACGTTTTGGTTATTTTCATGCCTCTATTCTCCAAATGGTTAGGTACAAGATTGTTGTTCAACCGTAATATTCACCTGTTAAATTCTACGTCCCACCAAGAAGTAAGTAGTGAGACTATTGCTATACATTGGGTACTAATCCCGACCTAAGTCGGGATTAGTACCCAATGTATAGCAATGGGATAGTTACACTAAAAGTACCAGTTTGACGTAAATTAACGATTTTTATTTTCCAACAGGTAAATCATATTTATTTTAATGCTGTCAACTATATATTACCATTATATAATATAATAATATTAGATAAACATCTGCTTTTTGGAATACCATTTATTACTACTTAAATATAAGTTTTAAAATAATCTTTAACATAAATCAGTTAAACAATCTTAAAAACCTTTTTTATATTCCAAGCGCAAATGAAATATGATCCCTGCCAAACCACTTCAGCGCGCGATTTCTAATATAAAATATCGACTTGGAAAATATTACGTAAGAATGGATTTGACGCCCCTCCTTCCCCTAAAGTATCGGTATGTAGAGATTTTTTCAACATCCCTCTCCCTCGGGACCTTTACGTCATTAATGAATGGCCCCTTATTCCAACAGCTTCCAACAGCTTAAAAAAAAAACATTAATTATAATAGAGTGAGTCGTTATGCGTTTGATGTTTGAAACAGTAATCTCGATATAATACAGTGACGTAAAACATATTCCAAGCTAGGTTTGCATCGTTCGCTGCATGTCGGGTTCCTTTATGTTTCAAAACTCTTAACCTGTTTGTAATCACAAACCTGAACGGCCAGTACCTACTTATATACATTATAGACGGATACAGGAAAATCCGTGCCAGACTCTACATTTAATTGCATATCATACTTTTAACAGTATGTAAAATTTTTATTGAATTGTAAAGAGATGTTCCTTAATGCAAACCTATTAAATAATCTTGCATACACTTTTTGTTGTCAATTGTTTTTAGAGTGTGTTAAAGTACCAGTAGCTGTAGAGTCTGCATACACTGTTGATGTTGATTTTCTACGATCATTGGTGAATATCAACTGCAATTGTAAATTAAGTGAACTAAGGACAAGGCTCCAGGGGGAGGCTAAAGGGAGGGGGGATATACACGTTTACACACGCAAGATTTTTGTGGTCTTTCAATAATTTGTTTCCCGCATATTAGATTGTTGGAAAATCTGATCGGTTTATATAACATAAAAATGTTCTGTAAAGTTAGAAAAACCACTGTTATGTTATACAGGAAACGTAGTAACAAGATTCCATGTTTTATAGCAGCTTCCAATTATTATATAAACAAGAAGAATCGCGTTCTCCATCCGTTTGCACAACTGCACGGTCCAGGTGCACGTGTTTGTGTGTCAATGCTGCGGGCGCGGCGGTGACGTCACGCGCACGCAGCGCCCGCGTGCACGCATGATCACGCCCACCGGCTGCTCCGAGCGTATGGTTGCCAGCCTTGCGACCGCGGCCTGGGAAATTTTTAAAGTTTACACGTTAGCTTCGTTTTATTCGCACTACTCGCGAATCGAGGAATGTCTCTTCATTTTGTGCAGTATCGGATTTTTTGCATTTAACTACTTTCTAAATATTTCTAAATTTGTAAGAGTCTCCGAATTAAAGAGCTCACGTAAAAGATTATCTATATAAATGTAATGAAAATAGAAAACATTGCGCATTTATACTCGAACATAGAAAATGAATCTGATCAGCAACCATATTTACACGCACATGCAATAGCAATAGAATTTAGTTCATCACCATTGGCTCATCCCACTATCAAGTCGACGATACGGGTAGCACTCTTTGGTCAGATTGAGCGCCAAGTGATCGTTGCCAAAATATTGTGTTGCGTTGAAAGCGTGCTGATTATGTGTGTTATATCTAATTTGCTGATAGTTGATGATGACATGATTCAGAGCGGAATATTTGGTACAGATACTACTTTGTAAACGTTACGACGAATTGCTATTTCAAAACATATTTCCTTAGGATCAATGAGTCCGTTTATGACAAGATTTTTTTGGTAACATACATATATGAACGGATTTTCGTTTCATGGAATTAAGGTTCTGTGAAGACAAATTTTAAATCCTACAGTTTCAAACTTAGTATTTCCAAATTTCATTACGATGGATTGTTTTAATACGTATTTTCATTGAAGTGTAAAATAATACTCACTTGGTAAAGTTGTAATCATTATTATAAATAGATAATACAATATAAAGTAACAAATATTTCACGTGCTGGTCATCTTCCAACAATTCATGCCCCTTACAAAGTCTATCGATGTTCACAACTGTTATTTTAATTCTGTCGTTCTTTCTTGCATCATTGGAAATATTGCCAGTGTTTGCACGCTTCTGTTACGTGGTCAATGAATGACCACCGTTAGTGGTCACTCGCCTATCACGTCTAGCATCTACGCCATCATCATTCGCAATGGCTGTTTTCTCTACGTAGATACTGATGCTGTCTCCTATTTATCTGTCGCTGTTGGCACAGAAATCATTGTCGTTCTGTCATACCTTTAGTACATTGACGTTATTTTTTGCATCATCAGGGCCGCAATGTACTGTTGCCATGCGTGAATGTCGTGATCGATTCATGAATGGAAGTAGCATATTGGAATTTCTTTGATCATTGGGCGAGTAATAGTGCTCATAGTATCTATTACAGAATACATTTTTTAAGTAACAATATACCACAAAATTTCCCTGAAAAGGATCATCTGAAGGTGAATTGAGTGTATATTGTTCTATGCGGGAGACGCCATTCTAATATTAGAAATTATCTACATATAATGTTGTATAAAATGTTTTACAGCAGTTTCCGCATTCGGTTTGGATAAAAATGAGGAACTCCTAAATAAAGGGCTAAAACACAAGTGAAAAATTTGATATGGGGGATCTCTGTGTAACTACTTCTTTTTGCTGTGCACATAACATTAGTCAAATCTCTGTTGAATACCTATTACCTTTTTTTTCTTCCTTATCATCGTCATTATTACCGAGTTCTTTTAAGTCCACTACTGTACTTAGGTCCCCTCTGAGGGGTTATGGTTTATGGCAAGATGATATTATTTTTCCATGTAAGCTGTTTATTTTCAACTGTTTACGTTTGTCACATTAATCTAATTTTAAAATATAATCCTGATCGTTCACGTTTCTTATTTATGCCAACAGTTTCAATGGCTGTTTCCTCTACGCAGCTAGTATTGTCATATGAAATGAATTCCAAATCATTGGCGTAAGAATCATTGTTGGTCTGTTACTCTTTCACAAGACTGACGTTGTCATCAGGACGGCTGACATCATCAGGGAAGACATGTGTCATCGACACGCAGGGCTGTCGTGATCAAATTAATTATTGAATAAAAATAGTCTGCAAAATATCAACACGCTAGCGCACATGCTACCCTTACGAAGTAAGCAGAGCGCACCGAGTGCTAATTAATATCCTTAACCTTACAAACGTGACATGCTTTTTGTATAGGTACATATTACTTTTTGCATACACGCACGCGGGTTGTCCAGACTTCTGACGACATCTCATTTATTCAGCCGAGATAAGTGATTTCAAATGATTCATTCTCAATTGGCATCACGTAATTCGCATGTGTTAGTTACTTAAGTCTAGTGTTGTTCACTGCAACTCAGTCTTTATTAGATTCGCTGTCAGGGGCATACGCATATGAGTGAAACAAATAACATAATATTAGCATAATTACGAGCAAGTAGGTCATCAGGTACGTTTTCTTGTTCGTTTATATCTAGTTGGAGGTGACCATCAGAGTTATGAGGACGTTCGAGACATGATGGTTGCCTTGTCTGCCAATGTACGTCAAGAAACAATCGATATGTGTTGCATACATCTTTTAAATTTCAGATGCAATAAAATTATAAAGATTTGAATTTGGCAAGTAATAATAATTTAGCGGTTCAAAAGTAATACTCTCACAATTGGTCCAAAAATCCGAAATTGGAGTCCTGGTATGCAATTCTAATCAAAAGTAGTTGTGTGTATATTTGAGAATAATCATTATAAGGGAGAGATATGTGTAATAAGGAGCGATATTAGCATGAGTTTGCACCTCACAGAGTTTTTCATCATGTTCTTTAAAATGAGTGAAGTATCATTAGCCGCCCGATATAGTTCAAAGCAGATAGTAAGTGTATATATTATCAGATTGAAACCTTTACGTCTGAAATTGGGTGGCAAGATATTCGATGTTTGGTCAATCACTAAATTGTTTCTGAAAGCTACAAGGTGGTTTTTGGAATTTCTGACCTCCGTACTCCTTTCGTTCTGAAAGGTTTTTATACTGAATAGAAGGCTATAATTTATAGCCTCATGAAACAGTATAAAAATCTCCATAATTACAAATTCTACACTTTGATAGTCTCTGTAATCAGGAACTCTACTTTTTATTTGTAGAGTTGCGTGGGACATTAACGAAAAATAGAGCAAACAAATTAAATCTTGGCCCCGTAGCAGTGTTTTCTTAAACAAAAATTTTGGCAACTATTTCAACCACCTGTATGCTGTTGTTTTAGATGTTTAGTACAAACATATGGACGATGTTTAAAGATACAACAATAAGAATGGTGGTGGAACTTAACCTTTATATTTCTGCTTACGTGGAGCGGAAATATCATCGTCGTCAGCCTATAGTTGTCCACTGCTGGACATAGACCTCGACTAATCGGCGCCACTCCTTTCGGTCCTGGGCCTTCCGAATCCAACAGCTTACCGCTGTCTTCTTAAGATCGTCAGACATATGTATATAACATTAAAGTTAACAAACGAACCTTTTCAAGCGAAGTTCTTGTCTTTGCATCCATTTTATCCTTAACGATCAGTCATGATATCTATCTAAAAACGTGACTGGCAACACACTGAGGTGAAAAAGAATTTCAGAATATAAAATCATTTGGAAACACAATATTTCATGGGCATCATCCGTTCTTATGAAGTTTTTGTGTAGTGAATGATTGAATTGTACGTAGCAATAAAATTCCGCTTATACGAGTATTATGGCCGAGTACAATAGTTATTTACATTACAATGTTGCTAATTTATTACGATATAAACAATGTTAAATGTTTCGTGAGTATTTACACACATGATTATGTATGTAACAGATAACTTGCGTGCGTTTTTCGCGATGGACCGACTAGTTTCGTACCTGTACGAGGTCCTTCCTCGTGATGCGTCTCCGCCGCGACCTCGCTACAAACAGCGGGTAAAGGTATATGCAAAGGTTTCACCAGTTTTTCTGTACATCCTATGATACAATTTGAACATATTATGACAGTTGTTTTCCCAAAATTACACATCTTGGCACGAGAATATTTACCATTTCTTGCAAGAACAGTAGCCTAAAACTATTATTTTTTAAGTAAAAGCAAAAACCCGAAACTGGTTATCGCCGAAACAGCTCGATACATTTCTATTTTTAAGCGATTTACAGACGAAGAATGAGAACTTTAATTTTAATTATGTATGTGTGTCCCTACATAATAAATAAAAGATGAACACAAACTATTTAAACTTGTTTTTTTTTTAGTTACAATAGTTTTTAATATTATTGTTGTTTAATAAATATCTATATTGATGTTACAAAGAGGAAAAATTTGATTGTTTGTAAAATTGGATTTGAATTTTATTGGATAATGGATAAAACACGCAACCCATTTAAAAAAACCTTTTGTCTACAGAAAGCTACTTTATCCCTGAGGCTACATTTTATCTCAGTATTACGGGATCGGGAACCACGGGCTAAAAACAGTTATCTAATATAATAATCAGGAGTATCTAGACTCTTGTTTCGATACTTGTACAAGTAAGATACTTTATTTACGGTACTACTCATGAGTACAATATCGATACTTCCCATTCGATATCGTTTCCCCACCACTACCATCATTTTTACAACGCAAATCAAGGAATTCATGGATGTGGATAGCAACACACCGCTCTCTTGCGCTATGCCTCATTAGATTCTAACAAGGATGGAAATCCACATTCCAGCCCGCCGTCCAAGACCCGGTATTTGTGACCACAATGGACACTAATGACCCCTAGTCATGAACTGGTGCTAAGCTACGGAAGGTTTGTCAAGCAGTCGGTGAAGGTCGCGATGACTGTACAAAAGCGTCTCATACCGACACGCGAGCTTCACGTGTGCTGTGACGTATGCAGTGTTTCTCTTTCGTATCCGTCATCGCTAATATGTTTATTTGTTTATTCAAATTGCAACATATTTTATTTATTTCCATATATTAATACTAGAAGCTACATATATGAGTAACTAATGAGTGGGTAATTATGTAGGCACAATTGATTAGATCAGTGGCTTAGATTTCAGATTTTCTTTTACGAGATTTAGGGTTTTAATCCTGGCATGTGTATCTTTAGTTATCATTGGTAGTAAATTTAGTTTGAATTATATGGTAGACAGATTTATTTAATTTTCTCTTATTAGTACATATAGGCTAGGGTTTGGCCGCTACATATATCGCTGGATGGAAAGCGCAGATGCGTCCTAAGATACCCATACCATGCTATGAAGGTGTTCCAATTTCTTTGTGGGATAAATCCTTTAGGCTCTTTCCTTAAAAGCTGGACTACGTGGTGTCATGAAAGAAGGAAGCAATTCGTGGTACTGGACGCTGTTGACGGGTGATGTTGACGCAAGTTTGGAGTGTCGTTGTGTAAGAGGACAAGCAAGCTCCCTTCTAAGCATCATACAAACATGTCATAGCGCCTCTGCCTATCCCATTGTAACACTGCTTTGCAGATAACCCTTGCAAAGAGTGTACTTGCTTTCACTTAAATTATTTTACTAAAACTGAATAACTTAGCGTAATATTTTCAAATTTGCCTTAATTCTTTTGTGCAACCATATATTTTGTGCATTTAAGCATATGTTTTAAATAAAATCTCACATAATTATTTTTCTTTACATGTTATCATTATATTAATAGTCGTCATAGAATATCTTTACCCTTATACACTTATCTTACATCTTACACGTCTATTACATATTTATTATTAAAAATTAATCAAAGATAAGAAAGCAATACAGTCATTGGAGGTATTGTAGTAATATACTACAGATAATTAAATTCCTATAAACTATTCGTGATAAGATTTTTGTTGTGGTCTTCATAGAATGGAAAGTGCCAATAGTTATAAATAGTCTTACGCTTGTTAGTGTAATTTTTCTAGAACAAAAGTATTACAACGTATGTGTACGTGACTGTCTGTTAATCGATGTTCTTTTTAAAGCTACTCGTACGTCAAAATGTAACAGGGAAACTGTGGTGGAAAAACTCGAGGTAATGTCATTTGTAGACACGAGACAAATGCATGTTGCAGTTGTGATTTTGAGACGTTATTATTGTTTTAAGCATTTTGAGTGTATGTTAGATTGGGAAAGCTATTGAAACTTAATAAAAATTTACTTATATGAATATATTCAAACGAATACTACTATAACTAAATACTTATATATTAAGTATTAGCTGGAAAATACCACAGTTGGGCTGATAGTTGAATATTTGTCTCGTGTTGTTGCTCGCTGTGCAAAAACGTTTCGAAAATTACGTGCACCGTCATACTCTAAGGATACAATACCTCTTCTAATCATTATCACTCCATCTGATCCTGGATCCTGATCCTGGATCTTTATAATTCAGATGTAGCCAACTGTTCTTCAGATCGTCGGAAGGAACATTAAGGCTTCAAACGAGTACGAGTTCTTACATGAAGTTATTACCGATTAGTCAACCGAATAGATGTTGAGGCAGTCACAGCTCAAATATCAACGCGAACAGTCATACCGAAGTATGTATTCCTCCTTCACAAATAAGATTTTGTTTAAATACACTTCAACACGCAAACTTGCGTTGTGGTTATTGTTCTACTCCAAGCAACCACATGAAAATATCTATTCACTCATGAGTTTAAAAAATTGGGTATTTAATAACTCGAATTTTTTCGATTTCTAATTCGATTTCTGATTTTCTATTCGAATGATATGTCGTAATAGCTTAATGACTAAATTACAGCATTTATTTAATAACTGAACGAGCGCCGTGAGTACAGTTTCACGTGTAACGCGAGAGCGGGGCGTTGAGTTTCACATCCGCAATCCGAGACGCATCGCGCACAACTTTGTATTTAATGTCAACGCACTAATTGCGATAATGGGATGCGTTAAATTGAAAATAGACAGACTACACTACACTAGATCTTCTAACTCGAGTTCTATCATTCTTCATAAATAAAACGTCATACAGCGGAGCTATTTTTGTTCAATATCACATATGTACTTGTCTAAATTATTTTTTTTTCAATCAGTAATACTTTTATCTCATACATTAATCCTATTTGCCTTTTTCTATAGTGCAGATATTTGATGATTGTATTTCGGTCATTACATCGAAAATAAATTTAAAATAATAATTAAAATATTTAATTTAACCTAGAACTTAATTAATACTTTGGTAAAATATATTTACTGGACTTCGAAATTATTATTTTTTTAATTTTCTGCGGTATTAAATATTAATTATTTGGATTATATCAATGCATGGTATTAACTACCTAAGAGGAACGGACATTTAAATGTATTGTTGCGGGGTTGCCCGTCTACGTAAAACGCGTAGAATGAGCAGTGCAGATTAAAAATATCTGGCGTTAGTAGGTGTGGCGCTGGACTTCGCACCCGAACTATTTAAGTGGGCTAGATTAATTTTATACGTTGTTATGAAGAATGAACCTCTCTATATTTGGTTCGTTCTGGCTATAGTGGAACTGTTGTAATGTGTTTACTCTGTGGTCGAAAAAGGACAAAAAGGGTGAAATCTTTATTTGATTTGTACCTTATTTTAAAATTGAAGCGCTACCCGTCCCCAGACAAACTGTACTAGTGTTTTTAATGTTTTTAATCTGATTAGTGGTGTTGTAACGATAGAAATTCGATCGTAAATCATAAAGAAATCAGTTTGAGCGTTGTCCAGGTTCTAATGTATATGAAATGTAATGACTACGCATAAATAAATCTTTCCTATGCGCTACTTATTGACAAAATCCGGCTCATGTCTGACATTGACAATATAATAATAATATAATATTAGGCTGCCATTAAATGAACTAGATTAGTAGTTTTATAGGAACGTGAATAATTTGAAGATATTTTATCGCTATGCTTATTTATATTTATGTTGAAATTCAAAATATTGATGGCAACCGTCGACGGATTTTTTTGCGTTTCTTATAAAGTTCATTGGGAGCTGAATACCTATGTTATTGCCACATGTACATCTTCGACAACCAAATAAGTACGCAGGGAAGTGCTATGAAAACGAATACTCTGTTGTTCATATGTGCGACTCTGTGAGAGATCTAATCAACTTATATGAAAGCTTTTTACGTTAATTATCTCTCCTCACATAAATTATTTCAGTTGGGGGTTTTAAAATTATTTTATCCTTTTTAAATTAAATTTTAACCGTCGTGGGTATTTTCAAAATTATTAATTTTGTTTTTTATTTCAACTTTTTAAAAAGCAAAGGTCCATACATTATACAAAAGAAGTTATTAAAAAAATACAGTTATTGTTGGTTTTCTAAGTCTTGATCGTCTTGATCGTCCTGAAGTTATTACATTATATTGAAAAAATTCGCTAGTAGCTAAAATAAAATATATTACTGCAGTGATTCTAATGAATTACCATCGTACTACCTATTTAAGAACATGCTCCAAGCTTATAACTGAAAACCAGTAATCTTAAAACACACAAGTGTTCGTGGTAACAAAGACAATTTGATGAAATATATTTTATTTTCTATAATTGTTACATCGTCCTGTTTTTATGTTTTTCTTGTTTCTGGTTTTTATACACCGGTCTCTTTTGGTAAATAATATTGACATTGGTTATTAATTTGATCATAAAACAAAGCTCCGTTAACTCATGAGCAAAACCAGTTAACCGTACACGCGCTGGTCTCGTGTTGAACCACGATTATTTGGAATACAGAGAATTCACGAGAATCGCTCTTCGACCTTGTACGCTACTCCTTCCGTTATTTTATTCGCAGTTCGAAGTACAAATAAAGGGTTTAAAATTGCTCACATCTGTGTAATCTCGTATTGTAAACTCGCTAGTTGTTTATCCCGTTTTTGTTAGGGCTTCACGTACTCAATAGTTTCCTATTCGCCATTCCGCTGGTCCAAGTCTGTGTACAAGAATTTAGTTATAGTACCTTCAGGGTTTTAAAGTTTATGGGATCTTAAATCGATTCAATGGATTTATTTAATAGACTCTATTCTATACCTTAAAGGAAAGATCTCATGAAGACGCTTCCAATAGTTTTTGAAATGCACATATATTTGAAATGTGTAATTCAAAGCACTAATTGATCGAATGTTGTATTAGGAAATACCGTACAATAAGTTTTGCAGTCGAATTCTTCACTAAAGTTTCCACTCGCACACTCCCCAGCTGATTCGTGGAAGTCTGTTCGTATTGGAACTTGGCAACTGTATAACTTTAGGTGTATTGTGATTAGCATCTGAGGTTTTCCTGTTAGCTGCGCTGATGTGTATTTGTTTTATTAATCATAGTCATATAATGCTAATTAATTTTAATGATTTGATGCAATGACAACACAGAACAGCTGATTCCTTGATTGAATAGATTTTAATAATAAAAACGAAGTAGTGAATCGATAGTCATTTGCACATTATTTACTGCTTGTAACATATACATAGACAGTTAACCGATAGCAAGAGGAAACCGAAGAGTAGATGAGAAGAATACGAGAGTGTTACACGCTGAGGTAATACTATTTAACTTGTTTTTTAAAAAGGTAAGTAAATTATCAGAGCGTCTGATAGACAGGCAAAAAATTCCAAACTTGAACAGTATGTAAAGATAATTATTAAGCGTATTTAGTAAATTTTTGATCCAGCTGAAACGATGAATTTTTTTAATATTAGATAAACAATAATACCATTCCGACTAATTTTCACATTTATTAAGCGAAAGATAAATTCATTAAGTTCATGATAAAAGTAAAGAAGAAAGAAAACAGGGGAGAAGTGAAAAGAGCAGAAAAAATAACCTTACCATACGACGTTTCAGAACAATGTAACTATTTACTGAGCAGCTAATGGCTAATCAACGGTAGGGGCTCTGGTTCGTCTAATGCGCCCGTAATATCCCCGCTGTACTAAATTGGACAACTAATTTGGTTATCAGTTATCAGCTCAGTACAACGAAACTAAATGTCGTTGTGAAGAGGTATGTAGAGTTTCCAATTAAACGTCTTCTCCGCAGTATGCGTACGATAGTCGTTCACGGTATCATTAAAATATAGAGGTTTAGATTTATTGGAAGCTTTCAATGCGACTCCAACAACTTTGGTCAGAAGCCTTACTCCCATCAGACGGGCGTGGACACTTGGTGGAGATCGTAAGCCTTCAACTTCTGCTGTGTTCGGGAAAGGAAAGTAAATATGTTTTAGCCAAAATAATGTATAATATACGATGACACAGAACAATATTATGGAACTGTAGCTAATTGAGTTCAATCCATACCATAACAAGATATGGTGGTGTAGCCCCAACTATTAATTAGCGGGTACATTTCGGTGGAAAAGAATAACGAAATATATCCAATTATTGGCGGAATTAGCCATTAAGTTATCGCATGTTGCTGACGTATAGCGAGTGACGTAATTTGTGATCGAAGCAACGCATAACGTCATGGTAATGGATTTTGGGGATTTTTATGATAAAAACGCTACGCTTCACATATGTTGACATTTATTATTATTATATCATCACGCTCGTTCCGTTACGGGGTACAGAACATTTATAAATTTATTGAAGATTATAGGTGTTTATATTATAATTCATTCCAGTAGCTATAATTGTAAAAGAAAGAGCTATGTAGACCATAATCGTAACTCTCTGATTCTGAGGGAAGACTCGTAGAACGATGAGGCAAGATGACGTAGAGGACCTCGATAATGATGAAGGGCATGTTTATAGTAAATTGTTGTTTTTAGAGTATGCTAATATTTAAAGCAATTGATAGGCCCATGTCCAGCAGTGGATGATGACGAATTGATAATGATGACGAACTGATAATGATGACGATGAGGTTAAGGTTGAAGTTACTTGAAGTTGAAAATCAAATATGATATCAATTGATGTCGAATAATATCGAAGTAAGCGTTAATATAAAGTGCACTGGCAGTTCTAACGCACTGGTTAGACTTGAAAAGTGCTAAAAATTCTAGATCAGAGGTGTGTCCTGACGGGCTCGTTAGCGCATTACGTAGAACGGAGCGGCGGCGCAGCGGATATTCTACTTTCATTTATTTGTGAACTAGTTATTAACTGCGACTTTTTTCATTACTTTCGTTGATTGGTTTTACAAAACCTTACCTTTTTCTCTCTATTGATTTTTTTTATTTCGCAGCTTTTATCCCAAGTTTCATTCGATTTAATCGTTTATTAAAAGCAAATCATGCATTTCTGTATCCTTTCACAGTGTTTAAACTAATTTCTTGCAAAATTACATTGCCATGGTATAGCTACGTTGACAGAGACGTACGATTAAAGATATAAACGTCACATACAAGCACACCCTAATTAGCTACTTGATTAAAATTTAATTATACCATGAATATTTTGGCCTTTGAATCTCTGCACAAATCATATATTTAAACGGAATTAATAGTAGCCTGTAGGAATTTTTCTGTTACTTATAAAATCCATCTTTATGAAATGTGTGATGCCAGCCCGTTGATCTGTTAGTTCCTGACATATGGACATGCCAAAAATAAACATTGTAATATTGTCGTTATAATAACGAAAACATTTTAAGTCGGTCTGTTTGTGTATATTTTTAAACAGAAAGTACTAGAACTCTCCAGATGCAATTAACTTTTTTTTGGTGGCTACTTTTGCTGACCATTATAGACAATGGGAGTTCATTTCTTTGATACATGAATTGATAACTAGAATCATATAAAGTTATTGCATGTATGTTACACTGTGTAAGGCTCATGCTGAAAACTGCCGTTTATAAAGTGTCGCTTGGGTCAATAAATAAACAACGAAAATTTTATCAACAATGTCCTTTGATGAAATCATGTGCGTTTTAACATCACTTAGTGTGATGGTAAGAAAAGCTTTCTGAGGAAACCTGGACAAGTTACATTAACATATTCTTTAACATATGTGAAATTTTCTAATCTGTGTATACCTAATGTAGGTATAGTTTTGTGAATGGAAATTGAACCTGCTACTATCGGTTCAATACTTGGGTCCTTTAACCACCGTGTCAATGTATCAGCCGATAGGACTAACGAGCTGTACAGTAAAGACGATTGACCATTATGATTATTGAAAACAAAATAAAAGTCCAGCGTTCCATGTAAAGACATAAATCAATCACGCTTTTTGGTATCAAAACATGGAGGTATGTTAGTGATCGGACGATTAGCACCTGTCATTGAAGACTTGTAATCGCCTCCGAGGTGGCCACTTGGCCGAATTAACAGATCTGTGTGCTAATAACATTTCAAAATATCCATCAAAACACGAAACTCACTAAATCCGACTCAATTTGGTTTTATTTGACTTTTGTAAGCATGTTTACGTGTACGCTGGCCATTGGCAGTTTGCAGCAACAGTCTAGTCCTTTAGAATTCAGTTTCCTGTTCAGAAAGATGGAATCCTGGCGCCCACTTCCTGAAAGAAATGTGCGTTTTAAGATAAATTTGTGTAACGCTGAAGGAAAACATCGTGAGAAAACCTGCATTACGAGGTAGGCAGACGAGTGTGCACTTCCACGTTGCACCAGTTACGTTACCGTCCCAATATGGAACAGCGAGTAGGCCTATTGCTATACATCGAGCACAAATCCAGATTCCGAGCTACCCAATAGTGGTTGATCCGGGGATCGAACCAAGGACCTCTCGACCACCGAGACAGTCAATGTTGTAATAACAATATTACAACATTATTGCAAACAATCGCATTGGTATCTTTGTATCTTAATACAAGTTAGTAAACGATAGCGCTAGTAAACGATAAGATAAACGTCAATAAATATTTTTGAGAAAAACAACCAAACAGAATTTCATTTGCTTTATTTCCGTACCAAATGTTATAGTACTCAATAAAAACTAAATTCGTCCTTAGCACGACATCGATGTACAACTCAAATAGTACTTACACAAGTCATTTAGCTGCATAATACACATCGTACGTTGTAAAATTACATTGTTGCTTCTTAAAAACAGCGTTATCTGCTTCAAGCGGACCTTCCGAGAGGACTAGAGGCTTATCAGTATGAAAGTGGTATGCTGGTGACGTCACGAACACGGTCCCGCAGCATGGCCGGCGCGTGGGCCGCGGGTGCCTCCGCGCGGTGAATACCTACTGATGATTTCAACGATGAATTGCTATTTTGAGTGCAAATTAATATTTCACTAAAATTTACTTAATTATTCAGCTTGTATCGTCACTCTAAAATTCGGTAAAAGGGCGGTGTTAATGGTATTCTCTAGAAGTTAACATAGGGTGATGGTAAGAATAATGTGTTAGGGTGACAATGTTTTAGAAATAGCTATGAACTTACATATACATCATCAACATCATCATCGTCAGCTTCTAGATGTCTACTGCTAGTGGACATAGGCCTCCCCTAATCGGAGCCACTCCATCAGACCAAAACCCCCCAATAAGGCAGTTACATATAGGTACATAACAAGGTGGAATAGCGGTTTCATAAAGTGCTATAGCTACATTAATCTAAAAAATGTTCCTGTCACATTTAAAAAGGAATATTTTTATAATATTCAAAGTGAAAAAAATCAAATTAGGATTGTTTAATATAGTAAGAAACACCTCAGGACCAGGACTGTAA